>WYDI02146891.1:0-132596 GCA_009867235.2 Psittacus erithacus
CCCGGTCCCCCCCGCCGCGCCGAGGGCCGGCGCTCGGGTGGCTCCGCGGGCCGCCGATGCCAGCAGCGCCACGCGGCCACCTTGCGCGCTTCACACCCTGGCGGGCCTGCGGCGGCAGGGAGGGCTCCGCGCGTTCCGCGCAGCCTGCTTCTCCGAGTTAAGGAGCAGCCGGGGCTGCTCGTGTCTGCCTGGTCTTGTGTAATCTGATTCTAAACTTCTCTTGCTCCCGTTACGCAGCTCTGCGTGGAAACCCATCACTTTCTGCCTCGACCCCTGTCAGCAGAGGAACGAGTAAATGAGGAGTCGAGCAAAAGCTTTAAATGCACTTCTAACGCCGGGATAAACTGCAGAAGCAACAGGTAAACCCCTCCCTCTACAAGCCTATTTTTTTATCACAACTTCTGCTGCTTTACCTACTGTTGATGGTGTCAAAGGTGACCACGACGCCTTAGGGGAAAGCCGAGCAATGCAGGGTGGAGAGGAAAGCCATCTGCGCCGTTAGGAGTAAGCTACGACGCTGCAGGAATGCCTTCCAGAAGTTAGTTGTATAAAATGAAAAGCAAAACAAATAGACAAACAAAAATCACGTTAGGGCTCTAAATAAAAAACACGTTTAGACTCCACAAAAGCCAAAGGCAGCTGAAACTTGCTGTCTGTTGCTTTCAATAGTTGCTTGAAACCTCTGCCACATGGGTATGTATTTTCAACTGCCTCCAAACAGTATTTTTGATTGTTTGGTTTTATAGGAAAAAAAGTTGTCATACTGTGGGGTTTTTTGTGTTGTTTTTTTTTTGGCATCCAACCCAACTTGCACTAAGCAAAACAAGAGGTTCTTAGTGAAAAGAAGATGACAGATTAACATCTAACAGTGTAGGAAAGGGGTTTCAGAGCCTGCAAACTAATATTTGCCTGATAATTAGATTACCTTAAAAATGCATTTAAAGTGAAGTTTTGTTTCCCAAGTAAATAACAACATGCATACTACTTTACAGTGGAATTAGTTAATAGGCCAATACTGCAACCTTTCCACAGCTGAAGCTGTTCTTACGCCTGATTAGAAAATGCTGTAAAATGTGGTTTATAAGCTACTGTGCCAATACTGAATACATATTCCAATTGTATTTTTTTAAACCAAATCAGAATATAGAGACAAGTTGCAAAAATGCAAAGAGAAGATCTTTACTTACAGTGCATGTAGTTGCATCCCAAAAGATATGAACGGACAGCCAGTGGGAACAGCCCTGCAGGGCTGTTAAGGGGAAAAGGCATGGCATGTGTGTTTGCTTACTTTAAAACTGATTTGCTGTAACTCTTTTCAGTCTGCTGAAGTTGAGTTAGCCCCTTTTGACCCAATTCTGCTTCTCTTATCCACATGTATGTTCTTACTATAAAGACAAAAGAGCTGCTTTTGTCCATAAGGTAAGCAGAATTTGGCCTTTTCAACACAAGCTGCAGGGGGTAAAAAGACTCTAAGCAGCCAATTGAGAAAGACTTTAATATGTTTGACTTTATCACCAGCCAAAAAAGGAGGAACATTTCAAATAAGTCTCCGCATACAAACTACAAGGCAAGCTAAAGTCAATGCAGAGCTGCAACAAATTTCTGTAGTTTATTTTATGGTGGTTTTTTTTTATCATTTCAATAGTTAAAGTAAAAATATATGGGGAAGTTCTCTATGTTTAACTCTGGGGAAAGTGCACTATAAAATAGAGCTCCTACTGGTGTTCATTAATTTTAACAAAGAGTCTGGTCATAGGTTAATACTGGTAGACGGTATTGTAGACCACCACATGCTAACTGTCGTCGCTGTGAAACTAGTGCAGAGAAGTCTATGTCTCAAAGAATAAGAATTAAAAGAACAAAACAATGCTTTCATACTGCAATTATTTTGCAGGGAGAATAATATTGTATCCACATGTACTGCACAAAAGGCTTTTTCTTAATCACAAAGCCACCAAAATGCTTTGCAAAATAGTTTTTGTTTTGCATAACATATTGCACGGGGGCTAGTATTAACAATGCATTTGTAAAATTGGAAGAAATAGTATTTTCAAACTCAATATCAAGTAAAATGAAAAGAAACACAGTTTCCTCTAGTAGATTTTTAAAACTGCACTTCCTACCTGAAAGGTCTAAGCCTCTTGTCATTCTGAGGGACTTGTGCGGAATCACAAATGCATTGAGTAAAGAATGTGTTGATTTGTAAAGCATAACAATAATCCAGATCATTTTCCTGACGTGAGAAAAATATTACAGAAAATGCAGTAGAGAATGTGTCCTTGTCAGTCCTTTCTGACTGAGATAAATCAGCCTATTTTTGTTGAAATCAATAGAGATTTGGCAATTTCCTCTCTTTTTAGTCCTCCCTGATGTTAAATTTGCAGAATTGTGCCATTGGTCCCTTAAGGGCTGGCAGGGCAAGGGCTCTCTTAGGCCCCACCGTCCGCTGACTTCTCATTTCTTCAGTGTGCCAGGATCATTCATGATGGTGCCCCCATCAGTGGTGACTGACTTCTCAAACCATCTTTTGAAGATGTGGATATTGTTCTTCTGTCTCTACACCTTTCACCACTATGGTTTTATTTAAATCAGTGCTGCCATTACTGTCTTTTTTTACATGAGCAAGGACAGACTTTTCTCACCAACTGATAGGAAATCTGTTTCAGTGATCTAATTCTGGGGATTAAGATAAGTATGAACAAATCATACTGTTGAATTCAAAATGTCAGCTTCTAGCAATACAGGTGCCGCCATCAGTCAGGGACTTTCACTGGTTTATTTCTGCTCTTTACTTTATCATCCAACTGTAAAAGCTATCAAGTTTTTATATACAGAAATGATGTAAAATTAGCTCAGCTTTACAATATATATAAGATTGCCTGAAGTGATTGTTACAAAAAAAACCCAAATCTTTAATCCTCCTCACAAGGAAATAGTTATTTATGTATATGCTTTATATATATGAGATTGATGATATCATTGATTTTTTTTAAATCTTTGAGTACATTTGTTTCAAATTTTTACAACTTAACAAAATATGCTAGGTGGATGGAAAAAATCTATTCGGTTTTGAATGGCTCTTACTACCTTAAGGCTGTGTATCGTATGACCATAGAGATTAGAAACAGAAATTCACATCTTCCTGTTTCTAGGGTGCTTTGCAAATGTTATCTCAGTATAAATAAACTTGTTTAAAAGCATATTGAACTAATTTTTTTTCTGCAGGATACACATGAACTGATGCATTTTTTTTTCCACTTAAGCATGAATGAAATAAGATTTTTTTCCATTTCAGAAAATGTTGTGTTCGCTCTCCCTTGAACTGAACAGTGAATTTCCACTGCCTATTAGCTCACAGAAGTCTGGATGTTTAGTCTGTAATTCTATACTGTTATTTACATGCTCAAAATTAAGGGTTTATTTAAAATGTATGTATTTAAGACCACTTCAAACAATTTCGCTTCAGCAGTTCTTGCTTCAGAACGAATCTCAGAGTTACATCTAAACTCAGTAGTCCAATCAGATGACCTGTGGAGTAAGATGTGCATTAAACTACTGTGAGCTTAATACCTCCACTGGTTTAAAATGCGAAACCTTTAAAAGTGCAAAGCTGAACTCATAGCAGCAATGTGGTATTATGCTACACCACCAATTCTTATGATCCTATAGAGTTCAGGTAATTCAGTTAAATTTATTCAAGGTCACAGTTGTGAGTTTTTTCACCCTGTGAGTTATTTCACCTTATTTCACCTTGTGAGTTATTTCACCAAGTCATATTGTGGGGGGAAAAAAAACCAAAACAAAATAGTAACAGAAAATATCCTTAAAATAGGTTCATGGACATGAATACTCACAGTGGGGGGAAGTCTGTCTCTGAAATGAAGATAAGGAAATTGACTCCTCTGCCTAACTGTAAGAACAGGTTAAAAATCAGAGAAATGCTGTATCATTAAAAATGGTGGAAAATTAGAATTCTGATTCCTGGTGAAAAACTATCCATTTGTGACTGTAGCATTTTATTTTTAAAACTTCTAACCTCTTTTAATGTAGGCAACTTGACTGGGCTACTTCATCCTCTCTGTACTGGCATGTCCCCACATGAAAATTCACTGGGGACAGAACGCAGAAATACAAGCTGTACAAGAAAGGAAGGTATTTGGTAGAAGCTACGTACATCTGGGACTAGGTGTAAAACTATGGCATTTATTATCAAACCAGAATAATTGACAGCTACATTAGATTATTAGTGAATGCTGGGTAAATATCTTGTATGTGTAGACTAGTAAGCTTGAAAGATTCCATAAGCCATAGTTCCCCCAACCCCGCTAGGCAACCAGTCTGTTTCAGAATTTATTCTGATTTTATGCAGAGAAGTAGAGCACTTATGTTAAGAATCTCACAGTGAGTTAAAAATAACTTTCCATTACTTACACACACAGTTTAAATGGCTGATTGGTATTACCTTCAGAATGTATTTACACCATTTTAGCTTCAGGAAAAAAGCCCCCAAAACCTGCTGGGTTTTCCTGGGGGGTGAGGAATGATGTTGTTGTTTGGAGGTTGGGTCTTTTTTTTTGTCAAGAAATCAGTATATTGAAAACAAAATAAACTTGAAGTTAAAAATGAAGACTACAGGAATTGGAATGATAAGTGAGAAATATGAAAGGCAAGGCAGACAAATTTTGTATAACATGAAATATGGCTCCAAGAAAGATTTAAAAAATTTAATTACATTTAAAGGTTCTGGCAGTTAAATTCCTGTATTATCTTCAGTTTATTACTATAGATGCATCACTATTTTTATTACAGAACTATATATGTATTACACTATTAACTTAGAAGAAGAAAAAGAAGACAAGAGGCAGGACAATTAATCCAGAATCAGAATGAGCTGGTGTAGAGGTGATTGAAAGCTGATCAAGATAATAAAGTCAAGGAAAAAAAACAAGGATGAAGAGAAGATAATGCGCTACCACTTCAAAAGCTGTAAGCAAATCAAAGGAAGTGGTCTTTGCAGCAGGTTTCATTTTCTTGCTGTTTTGTAAGGTGAGATCTATAAATAACTTTGTTTTTTAAAATACATATTTCTTTCCGTATAGATTTAAAGGGGGCAATAAGATAGCTGAACAAAGATAACACAAAGACAACTCTGGTTTCTAGACATCCTTCTTCAACATGTCGCCTAGCTGCAAGCACTGAAGATATCATGAAGCCTCACAGAAATTAAGTTAACTAGTCTCCAAGTCATTATTCATTTAAATGACATTGCGGATATCCTATTTGCACTTTCCCCTGCCACAGAAGAGAAAGACTTTATTATATGTACCAGATAAAAAAACAAACATTGCAGAAATGATTTACTTTTTCCTATCTAAAGGATTTATTCATAAGAACTGCTGCATGGTAACCTGCAGAACAGGCTGCCTTGCTCTTTTAGCCTCTATAACTGGGAAAGCCATTAAGACCACATGAGTCGTCAAAGCATACAGTATGTTGCATACCAGATGAGTACCGTCCACAGGCACTTGCTTTGAAGGTAGGCCAATGGCTAACAGTGGCACCAGGAGACCAGCTAAAATGCAGAGAAATCAAGGTGACAGCACATAAACCACAGGTTGTGTAAGACCTCTGTTAAACAGGCAAAAAGCCAAAGACCCACATCTGAAGGGTTCCAAGCTACTCTGTCAGTACTCTTTTGCTTGAATTAAGGTGGGGAAGAAACATCTCAACAATCTGGTGTCACATGAAATGTTCTCAGTTTTGCTTCTCAATTCTTAATCTCTGCCTCTCTCTCCTGCCCATTACTCTGAGTCAGATAAGAATAAAAGCACAAAGGTCAGTGTATTTAAGTGAGGTCAGGCAGTAGAAATAAACAAATTCACAAGACACACAATGGTGATCATGTTCCTGGCCAAAGCTGGGAAGTGTCAGTCAACAGAGAGCTCAAAGATCTCTGCTGTAAAGGAGATATTAGTTCCTGTTTGTAGATCACCCTGAAGATTAAAAATGCTGTATGTTGCTAATATCCAAAGCTCAGTTGTCCAATAAAATGCAAACAATTATGTATTGTCCGAAAACCTTGGGATTATTTATAAATACTTTTTCTAAACCAGCTGATGTAAAACTAGTGTCCATGATTGCTTCTGCTTTTTCATCCAGAATAAGAGCTGTAGACCAACGATTTAACCTCCATGCTCAGGCAGCAGTATAAGCCCATTTCATGGTCAGTATGAAGGAAAAAAGTTTCTGAGTATTCAAAGTGTATTGTATGACACCTGAGGCAGGTAGCATAAGCATATACCTAAAAAAAAAAAAAAAAAAAATAAAAGCCAGAAGGATTTGATGTCCTGTCAAGAAAAGGCTAGCGATTGTTCTGATATTAAGTGCATAGGGGAATTTTTCTATCAATAGAAATATTTCATTTAAGACATCAAAATAATGGCTTATTGCAAATCCAGTCATGTGGTACCTAACCCTAACTATTAAAGGTCCTACTGTCATAGCCTTTTACAGTTTTCAGTATTTTAATCTACTCACATGACTGAAAGATAGGAAAGTATATTTTAATCTTAATTTTTGGTGAACCAAATGTCCTGGACAAAATCCAGTGATCTGTTGAAAATTACAGATGGAAAAAGTAGTAAAAGCTGAATTTAAAGTCACAACTATGATTCTGTGATTTTATGATTCTATGATCTATCATTTCCCAGGCTGGTGTCCTAGATACCAGACCCAGTTATTTTGATATTTATGTTTTGTAAAGAAGATAATGTTAATCCAAGTTCTTATACATTCAGTCATCTCCTAAACAAGTAAAATTATCTGCAGTTTTCTCTTCCCATTTTTTACCTTAGTTTTAATGTGAAGAAAAGGAGAGGACTAGGCTCTAGAGTCATATCAATAGGGGTGGCTGACTTGACAGGGTCCATGTCAGCGTGATAGTTTTTCAGTAATAACATCTAACTACAGAAGGTACTCCCATGTTTGTGGTGTTCATTTTGCTGTAGGTCACTGTGGTCAGTACTGATTTAGGCCTTGATTTTGATTCTCAGTTGCATATCATCCACAAATTTTTAAGCTATCCAGTTGCACATTCTTTCAGTGAAATACTACCATCCCAAAATTTAGAGTCCCACTTTCTCTTAATGAGGGATGTCTTTCTAGGAAGATGTTCAGCTCTTCCTCCATGGAAGATTCTTTGTGGGGGTTGCATCAATGAAGTGAAAAGAAGCTCAGCCATATAGTAATCATACTTCTGCCTTGGAGAAACCTGGTTTCTGTAGTGTTTTCTCACTATTTTCTTTCCATAAGTCTTCCTACCAGCCACAGCTTTTGAACACATCTCCAATATTGTAACCAATACAGTCAATTCTGACTATATTGAGCTTATTTTCCAGTAGCTCACACTTTCAAGGAAGTGTACAAATGTGGGAAGATGCTCAAAGAAAAGCTTAGATGTGTTTCCCTTTTTCTTTCTTAAGCAAGCTGACCGAAAGTACACCTAGTTACATAGCTGTCCATCATGGTAATAGGGAGAGACAGGGTAAGCGTAGCAGAAAGCTTCCCTCTTGCTCATTTCTCCACGTAATATAATTCTGCAAAATGTGGTTGGGCAGGCAATTTAGCACCTTCCTGCTGAAGAAACAGTTGTAATGCCAGTGTCCTGTCTTAAAATTGCTGATTTGGATCTATTGGGAGATTTAAAACCTCAGTGATGAAAAATCTCTGCCCTCTAGTTGATACCAACTCTAGCATTAAATTCTCGTAACTGTTAGGAAGCTTATTTTTCCTTAGGTCTGATCTAATTTTTTTATGTTCAACTTTCAATCTGTTACTTTGCCAGCTATAGACAGGAATAAAATTTGTTTCCCTTTCTCTTTTGAGCAGAAGCCTATTAAACATTCATCACTGCTCTTTAAGGTCTTTTTTCTCTTGGCTCAACACATTTTTACAGTATTTTCCTATCGGTCATGTTTTTAGATTCATGTTTTCTAGACCTCTGATGGGCTCTGTTCCTCTCCACTGGACTCTCAAACTGGCCTATGTGTTTCTGGAAATAAAGTTAACTCAAAACAGGTTCTTTTTGAAGCCTTACCACTTCTCTCAGTAAAAGCATGTTTTGGACTTCCCTTTGTATTATAAATCAGAATTAGGAACCTTTGTGCAAAAGTGAGTGAAATTTGACTTGAAACTTGCTTAACCTATTGTACAAACTAAGATGTTAATAGGAAGATGACTTTAAAGAGAAAATAACATCTTTTGAATGTATGTATTATGCATATCTGGCCTGTGCCTTTTTTAAAAAAATTTAATATGCTTTTACACCTTGCAGTTTCCTAGGAAAGGGAAATACTTGCAGAATACAGATCACAGAAGGTTGTGGGATTTTTGCCACAGTAAACCTGTGTTTGATATCTGCAGATTGGTGCCAAATCAGCACATTCAGTTTCCTTCATAATGTAGAAAGATTTCTTTGTACATTACTTATCCCCTCATGCATCAACCTGCAGACATTAGGAGAAAGACTTCTTTTGATCTTTGGATGTAATTGCATCTCTTCTGGAAAAGTTTCTCAAATGATAAAAGGAGCCAAAGAAATAATTTTTGCAAAGCAATGAAGGATCCTGGGTGGGTGTAGGGAGATGAAGGCTCTATAATACAACCTGCAAGTTAACAAATTCAGGTTATTGCAGATGGAACGGAAGAGTGGAATGCCTTGACTGGTTAAATAGCTTCCTTCTTTGTAGCCATTTGTTCCAGCATAAATGACCTCTTACACAGGTAGGAATCCTACCATTTGACCAAAATCTTAAAGTCAGCTTTCAGCCATTTAATTGCTCAGAAGAAACCTAAGACTAGAAAAGAAGCTTAGCTTAGTGCTGGCAAAGAACCTAAATATGTACCATGGTAACTATCACTAATGTTTCACAGTCTATAAAAGCATAATTGATATTAGATGTTTTCCACTTCATATTTATACAAAGGTAGATCAATTTTGATTCCTTTTTGACCTGAGGTCACGAAGGTTAAACTCCTTTAAGAAATGTACATGTTTTTACATGGTAGGAGGTCCATATAGTTTATGTTCTCCTTTAGTAAGACTTCTAGAGGAAAAAGGGATGAAGGCGCAGCAAAAGCAAACAGGGATATTGCTTGATTGCAGGAAATTATGTGAAAATTGGCCAAATAAGCAAGCTTTTCCTCTACCTGTCCCTCCTGACTTAGGAAATGGCTGTGTTGGTAGTGGAAATGCGCCAAATGAAAAAGTGGTTCGTCCTCTCTGCTGGCCTGTGAGAAAGCTAGTGAGAAGGACCACTGCTCATTCAGTAAAGCACGCTTAGAGGGCAAAATCTTTCGCCCCTTTGCACTGCAAAACTTATTGTAGTAAACTATTCAGTCCTTTGTACACAAGAGATCAGCTGCATTTATTGAACCAGCACAAATGTGCAGTTCAGATGTGGCTGGCAGTGGAGTGTCATCTTGCCCATATTAACACATTGTAATTTTTCCCTACTTACATCTCTTCCATTCTTAAATTCTTACCAGTACACAAAATCAAGTGTCTCATTTGTAAAGAAGTGTGATTCATAAATACAAGCAAAACTGATGAACGATGAGAAGACAACTAGAAAAAAAACAAAGAGAGAACATCCTTTTCCCTTTAATGGTTATGAATACCCTAATGTTTCTGCAGTGGCTGGCTGATATACCGGCTCTCAGCATGAAGCCTGCTGAAGTTTTGGTTCTGCTTGAAGAGTTTCGCAAAAAGCGTACTATTTTAAGACATTATGTCCAGCTTCTGCACACTCTTTTTTAACAAACTTTCTATTAGAAGAGAAACACCCATCCAGATAAAATTAATCTCATTTCCATGTTTCAGATGATTAAAGTCACTAGCGTCTGCCAGTAGGTTACGTCATTTGTTCTCCTAATATCCATCAGTAGTTTTTATTACAATAAACAAATACTGATTTGTTTTAGAGAAATGAATATGCCAGTCATACTAGATCAGCAGGAGATATTTAAGTTCTAAGGCTTTTGGGGCTTGATCTTGAAAAAAAACACTTTCTGTTTTACTGACTGTTCAAATACAAGTTGTGTGTATTAATAGGTCAGTGAAACAGTCATATATTAATGAAACTGCTTGTTTCTCAGACCTACAGGGTGACATCAGTTGAAAGTGGTCATGATATCTTTTATTGCCCTTTAACTTATATTTGATTTCTTCGTATATCTTCAACTTTCTTATACCTTCAGTTTTGTTTTGTCATCATCTTTTTGAAGCACATTTTACATATTCACAAAAGGGTACATGTGAATAAAAATTTTGAAGATTTTTCCAAGTATCTTTTCACATATTTTCAAAGGGAGTTTTTTGTTAGTTTTTTTTCCTTAAGTTATTATATTATTATGAAAATAATATTTCTGCATTTCATAGAACTCATTCTAAATAAGTTTGACTCCCGGAACATCTAACTTTGACTTCCGAAAAAGCATCTAGATGAAGCCATTTATTTTAAGTAAATGAAGAGAAAAGCAGTTGTAGAACCACTTTCAGAGGACACACTGGATAATATGACTAAGAGTAACTGAACTCTGCTAGGGGGAGCTCTGCAGCTACAGATTCACTCATGAACATAATTTGTGGCGGTAGAACTAGTTACTTCGAACTAGCTAGTTAGTTAGCAGAACTTGGAGGTAGCAGCTTAAATATTAATAGCTAGAATAGGCAAAGCCTGTAGAGCATGGCTGTGAACAATAACAACCATATTACAATGTGCCAGATAGCTAACTAAAAAAAACCCAGCCAAATCTGATCTAAGAGAATGTGATATTGTAAAAGATGACCAGTTAACAACCACTTAGTTATGAAAGAGCAAATGAATCAAACCAATAAAATAGCAAGAAGACCCCAGACCTGAATATTACTATTGCTCTGAACTATCTCATAAGGGGTGGGGAACTTAGATTGTAAGGATATAATTGCCCATGGATTTATTTGCTTGAGTTCCCTCTCTGGAGGTACCCAGCTCAAGCTGCAGTACAATTGATAAAAAGGACTTTAATCTCTTTTCAGCTTACTGATTCTGTAGCAACCTGAATCAGTAACAGTCAAACCCTGTTACAGTGCATAACTACACGGGATTATGATTCATGTGGACATGAAATGGCATATGTGTATTGTATGTCATCCCAAGCACAACATCTGGGTTACTGATGATCTGTAAAACATTATTTTTCTTGCTTTAAACATTATTTTTGTTATCAAATTAGAGTCTGCTTTTAACATCAGTAACTTAAATGGTGGTTCTGTTACAGACACCAGGGTACAGATAATATTATAGGATGAGGAATAAACTTTTTTTTTGTATTTTCAAACCTAAATGTTGTTTTGCAAGAAATGCAGTGTAAAGCCTGACTTTGTGTTAAGCAAAACTTCCATTGGTTTTAGGGTACAACCAGAAAAAGCATATGAGTTCTGAAAAAGTTGCAGTTTCTACTCGTGCTTTTAAGTTGATTAAGGATCTAGCTCCTTTTCTTGGTTAAGCTCATTAATTACAATCATATTATCTCAGTTCCATTCATCTGCTCATCTCTAGGTAGGTAAGTCTACTTTCTTATCCACTTTTCAATTTGCTCCCTCAATACAGCTGTGCTGCCACAACCTCTCAGTGTCTGCTTTGGATTAACATGCCCTGGCATGGCTAGTCATCACAGCAGCGCAAAGTTCCCTTGTGTAAA
Source organism: Psittacus erithacus (assembly GCA_009867235.2). Taxonomy (NCBI): domain Eukaryota; kingdom Metazoa; phylum Chordata; class Aves; order Psittaciformes; family Psittacidae; genus Psittacus; species Psittacus erithacus. The sequence goes on from WYDI02146891.1 coordinate 11,743, forward strand.
ATGGCGACAATGCAAAACCTGTGTGGAGCAAGAAAAGATTCTGACATTTTAGCAGTCCTAATATTTCAGCCAACTTAGATGTGTTGTTAGCAGAACTGAAACCTACTAGTTAAGGTCTTTTTCAGAGGACAGTGCATCACACAGCAGTGCTGTGCACAGAGATGGCCTCTAAAGGAAGGAACATACAAAGTTAAGAAGTGTGTGGTGAGGGAAGAGTTCCTTTATTATTGCTTTTGCTTTAAGGAAAACTTCTTATTTACTAATCACTGCAGAGACAGTTTATCTCATTGCAGACCCTTGGCTGTATCCCCCTCCCAGATACATCTTACTGAGCTCAGTGTTAAAAATCATGAAAGGAAAGTTGACCACTACAAGATCCCAGTGACATGCTTCAGCTCCCTATGCAATGCTTACAAGAAAGCTTTAGTGTAAGACTTCATTAAATACAAGGTAGCAAATGGTTCCAGCTTATTCCATACCTTATTGCCATGAATAAGAGAGCATATAAGCAGTTACTAAGTAAATAAAAGTAAAGCATGATTGAATCCCCGCCCCTTAAAATACAAAAATACAGACATTCTAATTTAGATATTATTTAAATAGGGTATCTTTGCAAAGAATTTGTTTTTAAAAATATCACAGAAAAGATCAAAATAGCCAGCGAAAACAATAGCCGCTTGAGTCCAAGCATCTTAACAGATGGTTTCTATTAAACTTCTATTGCTTCTTCAAGAAGAACTGCTGTCATGTCTACTACAGTTGTATTAGTATTATTATTATTTTGAGAACATACCTACAGTATTTTAGACATATAATATAAGGCCAAAACTATGCCAGAAATCTGACAGAAGCATTTCTAATGGGCTTAGCTTCTACCCTTTTTTCAGCTGCAGATTCAGGTCATATTTTCATTTACTTTCTGCTGCTGTTGGACTAGATGAACTATTATGTTCAACAGAAGGCTCTTTCACCAAAACTCAGTTTCTTTTCAGTGTCTATTCATTCTTTTCTTTATTAACAGCACATCTGAAGCAAAAGTGTTTAAAAATATTTTGTTTCCTTGGCTTTTAGAAAGCAAAACTATGTAGGAATTGCAAGAAGGCATCCAGCAGCCCTTATGGAAATTTGTTGACATATACTTTGGTCCTGATCCCAGACAAGAAAACTCTCATGACTTTAAATCTTTTGTAAGCATAAGAGCTAACTATGTAACGCACTTGTCTTTTGTTATTTCATAGGCAGCACATTTTAAAGTGACTAAATGATACAAGTCAATATTGGTACATTGTATTCCAGGACAATATACCATTTCTTCTAGAATAAATGTTAGGCAAAAGCAAAGACATATAGAATTGTGATAGATTTTGCTATATTCGAAAGACCAGTAGAAAGAGAGGGGAGGAGAAATTTAGCACTCTTTGATTTCCCCTATTTTGCTTTTAGATTGAAATTAATAATGATAACAAGGGATTTCTGGTGCCTCTGAGTGAGGTAAATTCCAGGTATTAGCTGAAAAAAACTGTGTAGAAACTTCCTCAGTGTGTATTTGAATGTGTATTCTCTGCCTCCTTATTATTTCTCATATCTTTCAGATTCAGCATTAAGAAACATTGTGGTGATTTGTTATTCTCCTTAGTAGATTCTCTAATCATAAGCCAAAGAACTATGCCTGTCCCCATGATTATTTATTAACCCATGATAGCTATAAGACCTGCTTTTTCCTAATAGCCTTCAATTTCAATTGCTCATGGAAATGGTGGGTATGATCTTTCTAGTAAACCTCTCTCACAATGTAATAGCCAACAAGCAAACAGAAAGAACTTCTAAAAAGCTGAGACTGTAGACTACAATTTTTAAATAATAAATAAGAGCATAATAGTTCCACAGAGAACACAAAATTTACTACAAAAAAAATGTTCACCTGTTTCCATAATGATCTCACCTAATCTAATCTAACTGAAAGCAAATAAAATGATCTCACCAAATGTCTGCCTCCAAAACCACCATGGTTACTACTAGCGTTACCTTTTTGAGAAATGCTACATGATGCTCATGTGAAAGGAACCTGAACTGAATTTCAGTGGCAAGTATTACTCTGGTTTTCTCAACCTCTGGATTATGCAATCAAGAACAACAGAGAATAAATGTGCTGACACACTGCCAGCATATTTTCATCAGCCACCCTCTGGAGGAAAGTGAGAAATTTACTAGAGAGGTGAGGTTCTCAGGGTCTGTAAGGGTAGTTATAAACCTTCTCCTCATCATCATCCTTTTGTTCTTTTAGGCATTTAAGTTTTACTCTGTGTCCTTCTAAGCTTCTGTCTGTTCCCCTCCTGCTATAAGGAGCAGTTTTGTGTCTCAGCCATGGCTTAGTAAGGCTGCTGAGCCATTTCACTCTTTCTCCTTTGCACTTCCTTGAAGCTAGTCAGAACAGCCATCCTGCTGTCCATTGCAGTGTCTGGCACCAGTGATTAAAGGAAGGATTTTATATGGAATGTGATAGTGCTAGTCTTTAACCTTTTTGATAGCCTCTATTATGGGTAGAAATACACTTTCTGCCTACAACACACGTGGATAAAATGTGGGCATGTATTCAAGAGCAAAAAGAAATTGCCCATGGTCTTTGTGAAAATCTGAGAGGTTACAATTGTATGCAAACCTAAAATGCTAGAGCATGCGACAGTTAGGTTGGATTCACTTTTTTTTTTTTTTTTTTGTGGTAGGGATATGTCTGAATTTGTTGAATAGGATCGTAGCACTGAATGGTAACACAATGAGATCACAGTTACTATCTCTTACTCTCCACACTACAGACAAGAACAGTTTGGAGAAAGAACACAAAAAAACCACCCAGGAATCTTTCTGCAAAGGGTAGAACTAAAGACAGAGCTAAAAGCCCCACACAGTATAACACTGAAAAAAATCAGTGTTTAGAGTCACTCAACTGAGCATGGGAGCTTCTTAAAAATATCAGTAAGGGAATGCATAGCCTAAAACATAAAAACAAAATAGCCAAAGTGTATCCTAAAAAAAGCTATCAAGAAAAAACAACAGAATATATGTTCTGTCCGGGAGAATGCAAGACTGAATTTATGGAAGCTATCAAGTCTAGAGGAATTTTAAAGGCTTATTTAAAGCAAAAAAACCCCAAACATTAAACTAATGTAAGAGTGGGGAAGTGAGTACGATGAACACTATGGAAAACTGTTGCTAGCCCTCTACCTGTAAATATTGTTCTGCTTCTATATAGTCATGCAGATGATAGAATTTTTAATTAGCATCAACAGCTGTGGGACTAAGTGCTGATTTTCACTATCCAAAAGTTTAGGCAATACAGGAGACAAAAATTACGGAAATAATGCTAAAGAAAAGAAACAAAATTGTTCTACTAAACAAAATAAACAAACAAACAAAAAAAATGGCTGAGATCAAGACTATGAACAGGATTATTTTTATGCCACCATTACAGTTCCATACTTCTACATACTTAGACAACTAGTAAGACTGCCAGGGTATCCAATGGTCTCTGAGCCATTTATTTATGTGTTTATTTACCTGTTTGCATATTTATTTTTTTGCAGTGGGTCAAATACAGTCAAACAGACTACATATTTTATCTCAGTGACCAATTGTTCTGAAAGATCTTTATCCCTTCCCATGAGGGTATCATTCTTTTTGTTCACTGTTCCCACCTGGGAGCTAATATTTCATTGTATTTCACCACAATTGTCTTAAATTAAAGTGTTAGTTCTCAGTTTTATAATGGCAAGTGACTAGGATGGCTGATCCAAGACCAGCCATTTTTATATGTTAATATGTACTCAAATTCTAGCACTTGCTGATGTTTTTTCAAAACCAATTTATGTAGGAAAAACGTGAGTTTGGGCTTTGGGGTTGTTTGTGGGGTTTTTTTGTTTGGTTGCTACTTTTTTTAATTTGAGGTCTTGTTGTTTGTTTGTTTTGTTTTAGGGTTTTTTTTCCTTAAACATGTTAGTCATTTCAAATGGATTCTAAGAAATGAATTTATTTTACCTTGGAGATTTATTATCTCAATTTCTTATACCAAAGTTCCTTTGCTTTATGCAGTCATTTTGCTTTTTGTATGGTGATGACAAATGCTGACATTTTTCAACTTTAAGTGATGTGAACTAGTTAGAAAAATTCAGGTTTTATTTAATCAACAACAATATAGAATCAACATTGAACATAATGTGTTTGTTCACAGTTTGACAAGAAGCATATGAAGAAGTTTGTATTTTTCTGAGTACTAACCGAGGATTCTAGCTGTGGGGTGCCAGGAACAATTTAGAGGTATAGCCTAATTGTGCAGAAAGATACTTGTATGAATTGCTGTTTTGTCCCTTCAATCATAACAAGTTTTCGAATTTGCTCCATGAAAATTAGAGTGAACTTAATGTCCAGTTTTGTTCTGGGTATATATTTGAGGCTTGCCTTAGATGATGTTCAACAAAAACAAGGATACCAGGAACAATTTAAAATGCACTAAGATCATGAATATTTTCCTCTGGGCACACCCCCAAGTATAATACTTTCAGTAGGTTTTAGTAGGTGGTTGTGAAAGGCATCTGGACCGGACAGATACACACACACACACACACAAAGAAAACATCCTACTGTCCAGTCAAGAGGAAGAAATATTATCTTTATCATTGACTGCGCAGGGGAATTTGCAAGGTTGAGAGGATCCATGCATTAGGGAACTGATAGACAGAGGTACCAAAGAAAACCTATGTCATAGACTTAAAATGCCGCCCCTGGGAGGTTACCAGAGAGTTCTGCTCTGTGTTCCTCTGTTTCATCTCAGAATTTGGAAATGCTGTCAAGGCATATGGACAAACCCACAAGCCTGTCAGTAAAAAGAGTGTCCATAATGCATGAGGATACACCTGCAACACGAACAGAGTGTCTGGGTTCCTACTACTCAGCTGATGAGTGTGTTCAATAATTAAAACTAATAAGGATGACTTGAGGTCCCTAGAGAGGAAAAATTAGGGGTATATCAGGTGAGAAATGGAAACAGAAGGCTGTAAGAAAGAAGAGTGAGATGAAGGTTTGTCTTCTTTGACAAAGAGGGGTCCTTAGGCAGTAAGAGGTGTGAATAAGGGAACAGTAAGAAAAACAAAGAAACAGTCATTATAGTAAGATAAAGTATAGTAATGACTGAGGCAACCAGACCTAGTACGAGAAGATGTCAAGTAAAGTCAAGTAAAATGCGCTGGAACAACAGGATTTCATGCAAAAGGGGATACATACGAAAATGAAGACATACACTGGGAAATATAATTTGTGGTAAACCCACTCATGCAGCAGTAGGACTGCATGCAGCAGCCCTATCTAATCCCATACTGGAAGGACAGGAGGATCCCAGAGTATTAGATTCTATTATACCTGAAAATTTTGTCAATGGACTAGGCCCTTTGCTCTCACTATAGGCACAACAAAGGCAGGTCTTAGATCATTTGAAACACAAACAAGAGGCACATCAGGGATTAAAGGGCAAGAAATAGATCAGATGTCATTGTCAGTTCTGCTAGAATTATCCTAGTAATGATTACAATTTAGCATAGTCGAACTGGAGTTCCTATTGCGAAAACTGGAAATTTCTTAAGGATTTCACATATACCAATTAGCATCTCCACATAAGACTACAGTAACACCATATGGGATTTTTTAACTATTAAAACCTCTTCATTCAAAAAGACTTTGTATCCAATTTCTCATGAATAAACACTTTACCTTAGCTTAACTACTGAAGACATTCTCATCCGCCGTGATAACCCTGTTCTGGGAGCAGCTCTCTCTGAGTCACATAGGAACCAATGAAATTAAGGAGACAGAAATTTAAACACAAACCCAAAATACAAACCCAAACTTTATATTACATCCAGAAATGAAGTGAAAGCTGAATATTGCAGAAGTTTGCTTTCAGAGAAACTCTTGCTAACAGTGCTGTAATCCCTCAGTTACAATCCACCCTAAAAGAGGGTAGGACATGCCATTAGCTTTTCTGATAAATTTTCACAAGGCTGATTCTGCTTATTTTCATTCCCTATGAATTTACCTGTGTACACGCCCTGAACAAAAGAGAAGATGGCTACTGGTAATTGTACTTAGTAAATTACAATATAAAGCAAAGTAATAGATAAAACCACTACTGTTTTAATCACACAATCCCAGGTGGTCTCAAAACTAGGAGTAGAACACCCAGAAGATTGTTCTTAGCCCATAAAAAAAATAAATAATTTAATAAAAAATTACTCCAGGTTCGATTTACCTCTGTCATGTTGGACAATGTTTATAACCAGTTTTGTTCAGTTAGCATCAATGGCTTGATTTTACACTCTTCATTCTCCTTTATTTTGAGGTGGCAAACATTAAAGATCAGTTCAGTATTGTGCCACAAATCATAAAACACTGAAAAAATGAGGATTTAGTTTTGTTTTTTTTTTTCCTCTGGCTGTATGTTCTGTCATGGAAGGAAAGTTCGATAGCACATTAATAATTAGAGAATTTGTCAGTGCAGAAAAAAAATTAGAAGTAAAGCAAGTTTTCACCCTTTTCAAATACAAATGAATTTTGCTTTCTCCCAGGAATTTCATTGATCAAAAGCAACTTGAGTATTTGGCTTATTCATCAGTTTGAAACTTCCCCAGTGTTCCTAGAGGCTCACCATGAGACACTGTTGACCAAAACTCAAGCCAAAAAAACATTTGTCCTTTCTGAAGCCAGCCTTTTGCTTTGCAAGCCAAAAGCCAAGTCTGAGTTTTAGTGAGTTTATCCAAGTATAACAAAAATTCCTCATCATGAAGCACTCAACCAACCCCAAGAGTAGACAATTACTTGGAACTAGTCACTGTCTGAGATGTTACAGATGTCATGGAAAAGAAAGCTCATATACTTTTTTCTTGAATGGTTGTGGCATAAAATACAGACTTTACCAGTGTCTTTGTCATTGACACTCTAGTTATCTCCTTTGATACTGTAAAACATTGCTATGCTAAATCTTGAAAAGGATTATTAGTCTGCCTTGCACCTACAGCTGTGAGCACATCAGTTTAACAATGACTTTAATAGGGAGCAAAACAGATCTTCTTCAGAGCTATTTATAGCCAGTCTGGATCAGAAAATGGTTCAGACAATCCTTAATTGTATTTTTTTAGGGGGATTTCTAATCAGAATTTATATAGATTCTGGATTCTGCAAACTGCACTGTTGCTGTTTCCAAAATGGAGACCCAAGAAAGGCACATTAAATATGCAGGGATCTCTAACCAACTTAATTATTCCTTTCTTTTCTACTTACAGAAATGATGAATTTTTGAAGTTGTTCTGAAGATTTGATGTTCATAAAGATACTATCCTTGTCCAGGGCAATAAGTTCCTTCACACTTGATCAACTCAGGTGGAAGTAAAGTACTTGAATACAGCTAAATGAAATTATTTAAACCTGTAATTTAAAATAAAATATTATTGTCTGTTTAAATAGAAAATTGAAAAAATCTAAAATAAATACATTTAGTAGCCTACTGGAGCAAGGGAAGTTCGTTATTTTCTTTGGCCAGGATTTCAACCATGGTATATGCCATACAACCAGTTGTAAGTAGTTCTAAAAATGGCACCATAAATTAACAGCAAAATGCTATAAATATTTGATGACAATTCAGAAAGGCTGAGGATATCCCATGGTTAATCGTGTAAGTAAATTATACCATTGTGGTAGTGAAGTTAGTGTACTTGCAATGCACCAGTGGTTAACAAGTGGTGTCTGTGTCAATATATTGAAGTGAATGTTAGTGTTCAAAAACTGTACCTGAAACTATAATCTTATAATAAACTGAAGATCCCTACATCCAATGAATCCAACACCCTAACATTAAATGAGTCACAGTGTGTGTGGGAAGGGCCCAGAATTAATAGACTCTGTTGGGCTTAGCAGTTTGGGCTTGCCATCGGAATTGCTGGAGAAGCCCAGCAGGAAAAGAAGTAGCAACAGCAGCTCAAAAAGCAGCACAACCTATGTTTGATGAGTCTTGATGCAGTTAGCCTAATAAGCAGGAGAAAGAGACCCAGTTGGACATTAACGTGTCCAAATTTTAATTATGTTGTAAGAGTACAGCTAAGGTACATTATTTCTGCCTTGTGCAAAAAAGACGTCATGGTACAATAATCAGAAAACATACAAAATATGTATAAAATCTACAGCCTTCTGTTGGATCATGTAGTCAAGCTAACATAAACACAATGAAAATGTATAGGGCTCAAGAAATGAACTCGTTATTCCACAAAGAAGGTGAGAATTTCTTACCATACTATGAAAGTTGATTAGGCTTATATATAAGCAGTTCACCTATGGATTATAAAAATTCTTTCACACATCAACAGGAATTGCCCGTGGTGTCTGCCTGCGGGGTTGGAGCCTCAGAATGCCACAGAGAAATGCTGAGGCATCTGCTGCTTCTATATATTAATTTTTTCAAGCTGTGAACCATCACAAACTGGGTTTCCGTACCTGAAACAGTAGTACTTGTCTTTGTTTACACTTTGACACCAATGTCTTAAAAGGAAAATATTTGTAATAAATGCTGCAAGTGTGACAGAATTTACGGACAGACCATACTGGTTTTGGCTGAGTGGAAAATGAATTGGGAGCAGTCCTGAGAGGAAGGACTTGGGGGTATTGGTTGATGAAAATTTCAGCATGAGACAGCAATGAGATAGCAGCCCATAAAGCTAATCATATGCTGGGCTTCATCAAGAAAAGTGTGACCAGCAGGTTAAGGGAGGAGATTCTTCTCCTTTACTCTGCTGTGGTGAGAGTGAGACCCTACTTGGAGTACTATGGTCAGCTCTGGGGCCCCCAGCACAAGAGGGATGTGTACCTGTTAGATGGAGTCTAGAGGAGGGCCATGAAGATGATTAGAGGCCTGGAGCACCTCTCCTATGAAGAGAGGCTGAGAGTTTGGGTTGTTCAGCCTGGAGAACAGAAGGTTCCAGGGAGACCATACAGCAGTATTCCAGTACCTAAAGGGAGCCTACAAGAAATCTGCAGAGGGACTTTGGTATTTTCTTGAATAATCTGTTGATAGGAATTCAGATCAATTAAGAATAACAGAATTAAAAATAACTCTAGTTATTTCCTGTGATACTGTAATGGAAACAGAGAGCAAGACAGTTAGGTGGGGATTTGCACTTCCTGCATATGCTGCTCTTCCGTATGAGGCTAAGATTTTCAGGAAGTATTGATAGGTGCCTTACACTGTCCAAGAAATATACTCTCTTGGCCAAACTTGAGGAAAAAGGTAAGTATTCAAATAGTAGGGAAAAGCTAGCAATAGAGATGACCTAATAGAGGAAATCATCGTGGAGGCTCAGGCAGTTGTTTTCTAAACCAACACCCTTTTTCAGTTTGGACACAAACAGTAATGGATATCTTCAAAGTTAACTGTGAGAATCTAAAGCTGTGTGGGCTAAAGTACAGCTCACAGATTTTGTCCAAGCCAAGGTCAGCAAATGCTCCCAAAAATACTAAATGAAATTTTGGGTTTGGGTCCCAATAGACTTGCAAGGTTAAAAAGCATTTTTGTATTGCCTTTTTTTTTTTTCTTAGAAGCCAATGAGCTCTTCAAAGACAAAAATCTGTTTATTCCCATTGGCAACTAATAACCCCAATGAAATAGGTATGTGTTTTCCATTGGGGTTTATACCATTCACTCTAGCATTTATATTACTGGCTTGTACAAAGGAAAGAAATAGTAGCTTGAGCTCATAATATGTTGGGCAAAATATCAAGAAGATTAAGCCACATGGTAGAGCAAAGTCTGATGGAAAACATACATTTACTGCAGAGAAATAATTATGCCAGAATCTTAGAAATTCTACTGCAAAACAGTGTCTGCCTTGTATTGTGGTCTCTTACTCCCTCTATAAGATTTTGTTAGCAGGAAACTGGACCTTAGCAAAAAGGATTGGAAGAGCAGATTACTTCAAAAAAGAGAAGAGAGTATAGGAGTAGAGAAAAGATGGAAAACAGAAAACCTAGATCAATTCTTATTTGCAAAAATATTTATCATTTTCTGTTCTTTAAGTGATGGCTTCCACAAATACTAAGCAAACTACAGATGTTGAAAGAGAACATCAAATGCACTTTACAATGTTTATGATGTTTATTATTATGACCTCATTTGAGATTGAGTCTAATAGTAATTATGCTCTGCAGCTGCTAGTCCACTGACATCCTCCTTCATTTCCATAGGGAATAAGGAAAATACTCCCACTACCTCACATCCATGAAAAACAAGCTACATGTTAGACAAACTGTTCCTTCACACATTGCAAGACTGAAGACTTCCTCTGCACTGCTCAGCAAATAGTTGTACGCAAAACACAGCTGTTGTCTACATGGCTGAACAGCCCATCTGCCTCTTTCACCCTAGCCAGAACCATGCTGCTGGCAGCCCTTTTTTTCAACATTGTCACGACAGGGAGCGCACTAAAGAGGAGGCTGAGCTCAGATCAAGCATTGCTGTGTGGGACGCAACCTTTACTTTGAAAATCTGCTAAGCCAGGTTCAACACCTGCATAAGCACTGCTTTACTGCATACACTTTCTCTTCAATACATATTGGCACACTGGGTAATATTCTGTTCCTAACTGACAGAAACATACTTGGTACAGTTAAGCCCGTCCTAAAGCCTTAATGGTTTGAACATTTGCTTTGGATTTTATTTGTTCAAAGCTTGCAGCTGTGATAGTAGCAGTTAGTTATCATTCTTCCACTGATTTGCCTTCCATTTTTGTTGTACTAACGTGTAGATAGAAGTGCACTTTCCTGCCCTAAAACTAAGAAAGCTCACTTTCTTAGTCATTCTGCCTTTCAGAATGCACTGGGTTGTAACTCTAAAAGTAGGGCTGTCTCCCTGTTGCAGACTTTACCTCCTGAATGCATTCTCCAGTTGTAGCAAAGTCACTGACTGTGAGATGATCTCTTCCCTCCAGCAATGCCGTCCAAAGGGGCCTTGACGCACCTGAGAGGTGGGCCAGTGCAAACCTCATGAAGTGCAACAAGGCCATGTGCAAAGTCCTGCACCTGGGTTGGTGTGGAACAGTACGAGGGCCAGCGCGAGTCTAACCTCGATGAGCTGGCCTTGTGTCCTTGAAGTGGAGGAGGTCAGGAGAAGAAGGAACTTGCGGTGAAAAGAAGGAACTCGGCTAATGACTGGAGGAACGTGTGGACAGCAGCATTGAACCAATCAGCATAGCAGTAGAAGCTCGTGAACACAAAGCAGTACCCTATCACAGTGTTTCTCGTGATGCATGTTTGTAGAACGATAGTATAAAAAGCCTGTTAGTGAAGCAATAAAGGTCTTTGGCTTGTACTCCGCCAGAGTCCGTGTTGTCAATCTCCACAGGTTGGGACAATCCCAAGCACAACTACAGGCTGCGCAGGGACTGGATTGAGAGCAGCCCTGAAGGACTTGTGGTGCTGGTTGATGAAAACCTCAACATGAGCCAGCAACATGCCCTTGCAGCCCAGAAAAGCCAACCATATGCATCAAAAGGAGCATGGTCATCAGGTTGAGGGAGGTGATTCTCCCCCTCTGCTAGACTCTTCTCAGACCTACCTGGAGTACTGCGTCCAGCTCTGGGGCCCCCAACACAAGAAGGATGTGGAGCTGCTTAAGCAAGTCCAGATGAGGACGACAAAGATGCTCAGAGGGCTGGAGAACCTCTTCTATGAAGACAGGCTGAGAGAGTTGCGCTTCTTCAGCCTGGAGACTAGGAAGCTTCAGGGAGAACTTACAGCCTTCCAGTACCTAAAGGGGACCAATAAGAAATCTAGAGAGGGGCTTTTTACAAGGGCATGTAGTGATGGGACAAGGGGGGATGGCTTTAAACTGAAAGGATGTATTTAGGTCAGATATAAGGAAGAAATTATTTACTGTAAGGGCAGTGAGACACTGGTACAGGTTGTCCAGAGAAGCTGTGGCTTCCCCATCCCTGGAAGTGTTCAAGGCCAGGTTGCATGGTGCTTTGAGCAACCTGGTCTAGTAGAAGGCGTCCCTGCCTCTTGCAGGAGGGTTGGAGCTAGGTGATCTACAAGGCCCCTTGCAGCCCAAACCATTCTAAGATTCTGATTCTATGTGATTTGTCATGTGATTACTCAGGTGTACTATTTACTGATCTTTGAAGGTGCTACCACAAATACTGTCTTATCTTCATCTTTGTTCTTCTTTGTCTTCAGAACTAGATGATCTTAAGGTCCTTTCCAACCTTAACTATTCTATGATTCTATGAATATATGATCTTTGGGTTTTTCTGACCACAGTCTTAGCAAAACACAAGCATCTTCCAGAATGGTCAAGAAGCAGACAACTACTGAAACATTAACCTTTTAAACATCACCTAAACAGATGTCAGTACACTGTTGTCAACTCCTGAGTTATTCCAACATCCTTCTCACACTCATCATCGTATCGGCCTTTCCCCTTCTCCACATCATTGTCCTAAGGGACTTGTTTATCTCCCAGAGCTTCTTTTAACCAAGAAATCACTTCCTCACTGTCATTTTCCCCACCGAGTACATGTCTTGTTCCTGATCTTGTCCTCATACCTATGTCTTCCTCAGCTCCCTTGTCATTATTCATACTCAGCTGTAAGAGAGTTGGAATAGGAAGGAAATCTCATGTGTGTGCGGCACTGGAAAAGTGAGGCTGTGGTGAAGAGATACCATGAATAGTAAAACCACTTAAAATGTATATTGAAAAGATCCTTACATGTACAGATACTTCTATGAAGTTTTTCAAGTCTTCTGTTCCTTCATACTTGCCAAAACACAGGAGTTTGTCACTCTTAGCAGCCAAGCAGACCATAACAGTATAACGAGATGTTTAGAAAAGCCAAAGAAAAAAGTAAAAAAAAAAAAAAAAAAAAAAAAAAAAAGGCGCCACTCTGCAAAACAGCTTTTTTGGGCTTCTTGGGGTTTCTTGGAGTCTTTTTGTTTCATTTTGTTCTTTTTTTAGTGTGGGGTTTGGATTTTTTTTTTTGGGGGGGGTATTCTTTTTGTTTTGTTTACGTGTGGGTTTTTTTTGTTTTTTTTCTCATTTGGAAATGAAAAAAAAACCATGTAAAACATGCTGCTATAAAACCAAAGCAATACATACAAGATTAATTTCAAGCATATATAAACTTTTTACAAGATGTGTGCATAACATGGAAATGATTAATGACTGTGATCGTGTCACTTTATTGTTAAGTAAGATTTACCAGACAAGCTAATCTAATTTTTGTGATATGAGCAAAATAAACACCAGCATAGCGTAATACATCAATTGGAGCATTAATCAAATGCTAAACATTTTATTTCTGCTTCACTCAAAATAGAATTATCACTTACAATGGTAAATGCCATGCTAAACCTCAATTTCCCTTCTTAATAAAACTTCACTTCTTGCTTTTACTTCTCTTAGAAAATTCATAAGCTAAATCCTGGTATATTGGCTGATTTCACTGTGCTGTATCTCACCACATCATATGTAAGAACAGGATTTGGTATACACTTGAGGAAAAGAAACTGTAAACATTAGTTGTTTAGAGCTGCAACACAGCACAAAACATGATGGGAAAATATTAAGAGTAAGCAGCTTGTAGTAAGCTTTTAGGCTCTTAAGCCCATATACGAAAGTAGGTGTCTGTCAAATTAAAATTCAAGAATGTCTACCTCGCAACAACAGCAAATGAGTTTATTTATGGGACCAGTCCCAAGTCCACTGAAGGTAACAGGAATCAGGAGTCTTTTCATTTACCTGTGCTCTATCTTCATAATTATTTTTTTTTTTTATGAATATTGACTGATTAAGCCTCCCTCTACCTGCAGGAGGTGCATTTCTCCATGGACCTCTCTTTCAGAAGCATCAGACTGAAGCTTTTTACACTTACATTGCATTTGGGTCTCCAGGTCCCAGAGCGCCCTCAAGGATCCAAAGCTCCCACGCCAGCCACCTTGCAGTCCCATTTCCCTTGCAAGCAGGATGAACCCAAGCCACGTTCAAGCTTCTAAAAATCCTCATGAAAGGTGACTACAAGGATCTTCTCAGAAGAGCATCAAGCCTTACTTATCTACTAGCTGTGTGCTGTAGAATGCCATAACAGTGTAGGAAATGGAGAATTCTGAGCCCCATCCATGTGCTGGGTAGATGGAGAACTTGACACATGGTCCTTCACACACCCTTGTCAGTCTTTGTGCCTCTCTCATCATCTTCTGTTGTCTTTCTGTGCATCAGCCTGCTTCACAGTGCTGTATTATGCTCCAGTTATCTTATCCTTGTCAGCTTTTTGAGACTTCTTTAAATTCTGACCCATATTATAACCAGTTTCAGCTGTTAAGAATTCCTACTCTCTTCATGTGTTAGGTGCAAAACCAGATCTGGGACTTTCTGTGAGGTATATAAGTCTAAAAAAAATTAGCACTAACCACGCTTATGATCTTTACTCCTGCTCAATGTGAGGAATGCCCTGGTGTCTAGCAGCATGAATGTGCATGAGGAGGCTATTACAAACAGCCCCCAGCAGATGCTCCTGGAACACAAACTTTAAACAGACTGCAGCACTAGCCTGCCATGGAGAAGACAGCTCTTTAGTGCCAATAACTGTGGGCTCGGCAGAAATTCACAGATCAGTAAACTCAAAATATTTGGTGTTTTTTAAATGGTGTGGGATAGTCATTCAGGAAAGAGAGAGACTTCCCACAGCCACTGGCAGGAAAACAATTATATAAACCAGACAAAGAGGTGGCCATATTGGTTTTTAGCTCAACAGTATATACACGTTATACATATCTTTCCCTTTCGTGCAAATCAGCTACAGGAAAAATTACCTCAAACTGAAATACATATGACAGTACATGTATTTTATTTTTACATATGGTGCTTTAGGTAAAGCCTGCACAACCCAAAACAACACCATTGTTCCCTCTGTTAAAAAATCCTGAATTTAATTTTCCTAAGAAATTCAACCCCTTTGAAGGCTTTCAAATTGGTTTTCCCAAGTTGCAGGATGGACGCTCGCCCAGCTGCAGAGCAGCAAGGTCAAGTGGCATAAGAGAAACAAGAACACTCAAAAGTTATAGCTTATGTTCTCAACAATTCAGTTACTCCTGAGGAAATTAAGTAAACCTGTTTCACAAACTTAAACATAATCTGGAAAAGTGACAGTGTGGTCAGTATATTCCAAAAATCTTTGCATTTATAGATTTGTTAAACACCTTATGAAAAAATAGATTAATTTGCAATGTTATGCCTGAAAAAAGTTTACTTGGTTTTTAACAGTGGTCTATCTGTCCCCTGAGGTTGGTGATAGTGTGCTAATGCAGTAGACTTTCAGATTCTGCTAAAAAAATAATATGGCATATAGTGTGTAATTAGAAGAAGGTGTTTGAATGCAGAGCACTGCACAGAGTATATTGGATACTTTTGATGTATCTGTGATGTGTCTTGGTGGCTTAGATTTGTGGATTCCCCCTCAGGCACAGACCCTAAATCTGCTACAGATCTTTAGGGATCTCTTCGCTTTGTTAAAGGCATTAGTGCTAACCTGCTATCACTGTTATTTAAGACATTCTGATACAAATTAGCAGGTTCCCATTGTCCCTTCTCTTTGTTTTTGCTGAGATGATAGTATTTACCTCTCCTGAATTTCTGTCTGCTAGATTTTGAATACCCCACTACAAACTGTTCCTGTTTTCCCTTGTTAGATATATAGTATCTTTTTCTGCATCTTCAGTTACTCCACCATACTTATTATTCTGCTTGACCGTTTTAGTTTCTCTAATTTCTGCAATTCCTCATTTCCTCTGGCATCAGTTTTAAATATTACAGGCCCACTTCATCCAGTTTTCTGTTAAATATGACATTTGTACTTGGTTGATGCCAACATATAATTTGATAATGCAATGTATGAAAGACTCCACATGATTTTTCTAAGGGTACTTTGCTACTCTGGTGTTCCTTTTGGATTGGGATGTGTGATTTTATACCTAACCACAAACTACAGCGCCTGAAGTCACTCTCATTGGTCTGTGCATTATACATTGCTGCTATGTTAGATATACCACGTCTTGAAAAATAGAGTGCAAAATTTTCCATTTTCTAGCAAACTTGTCTTTGGAAAATAAGAACTTGTGGTCTTCTGGGGAAGCTTTAGAGACTGCAGGTGTACTGTGGGTATGGACTGTGGATTTTCTTCAGGTATGGCTCTCACCCAGCCTCAGTCAACATACCAGTTTTTCTCTGCTTAGCTTTGGGGCTTGTCAGTTTTTGCTCAGACTGCAAAATCAGATATTGTTTGGTTTTCTCTTCATTTATGGCATATGCAGGAAACTATAACAGTTTCTTCTAAATATTTTGCCAAATATTATTTATGAATGCTTTAGAAATCTGTGTTGCTGTTTTTCACCAGTCTGTGCTGGCCTTACAGAGGCCCAGGCCAGGCCAAAATCACAGTTTGTAACTGAAATGCAGGCGAAGAATCAGTTTCTTCAATGATTTTATGTGGCTTTTGTATTTTTGCACTTGTCTTCCTTTCCTATAGAAATAGTGCTGGCACATAATCTAAATACCTACCTAGATCTTCCTCTTGCACTGGAGAACTACTAAATGTAAACAATGTTTTACCACACAAGAGTTTAAAAAGTAAAGACACTGTCTGAAAATCATATTTTTTTTTGGTATCCATCTAATTGTAAGTACAGAATGAGGTATTCCTAAGCAATCTGATCTTGCACGTCTGCATCCTCCAGTATCTTGGTTCCAGCACCTCGCATCTACATATGAGAAGTCTCCACAGGAAGTAATATTATCCTCCAAAGTAAAGAGTTTTTAAAAAACATAACAGTGTCTTAGAGAAAAGAATATATTTTCTAAGAATACATGTATATATATATATATTATTTGCAAATCGATCTTAATATAAAATGTGATTTTAGCACAGTATCATTTATGGTAATTTTTTTTGGGATATCAATTATTTAAGAAGAGGGAGAAACATAAAATAAACTTTTTTGCAATCTCACTTCCCCTTCATTTCCAACATTGCGTCTAACAATAGTTAAAATGCAACGGAATCTTATAGCCTGACATTAAAAAAAAAAAAAAGACATCAATTTGGTTAATTCTAAATTATTTAGGTACCAGATATTGTGACTTCTGTATGGAAAAAAGCAAGTAACTTATCTTGTTCTTAGGTGGGACTCTGGCTAGACTTGTAGAAAATACTCATTTTAGAGGTACACAAGTGAACTGCCTGAGCAAACTAACCTGTTTGTTGGAATTATGTTTTAAAACATAATTAAGTAATTGTATTTTAACTATGTTTGTATGGGGTTTAGCTAGCAAGTAATCTTGTTCTCTTCCACTCTCAACCAATACAAGTCCTGCCACATGGCTTCATTCCTAAAATAATACACAGTGCTTTGCAGCAAGGCTTACTAGCCTGGGCTATGTGATACTCTAATGGCAGTTAAGTGGATCTATTGGCTCAGGATCTGGGAAGACCTTGCTCATGTCTGTATAGTAGCATACCATTTAGTAATACCTAGTAATGCTACCAATGTAGCAAACATATTAATTAACATAACTGACTTCATGGGTGGTCTTTTTTTTAATGCTATTTTTGAGATGACAAGTAGAGTGGAAGGGCAGGTAGCAGAGTATTTTGCCTGTTCTTTAGCCGGAATTTTGAGTAACCTGGAATTTTAATTATTTTGTAAGGCAACTGCAGTTCTTGACTTTTATTCATGCTTAAATTGATATCTATGCCTTTTACTGGTGTCTTCATGATCATTCTTTTCCCCACACTGACTGCTGCGTGTAGCTTTGCAGTTGCAATTTTTGTCCCTGGAGCTCCTCACTGTTGCTGCCTCTCATTTTGGCTTCTCCAGGATACAAGTTGAAATGGTCCAAGGACATCAATCTGTCTGTTTTACTCTGCACTGAGGGAGCCCTCATAAAATTGATTGTTTCGTGGTAGGTGGAAAGCCTAAGGACATAGCTTAGCAACTACTTCAGCAATGGTCTATAAACTAATGGTAAACTAAGCTAATGGTTCTTGAGCATTCCCCTGAGTTATAAATTCACAAGTCTGTTTCAAGCTGCCTTTTAGGTATATCAGAAAATCCTATCCTTTCTGTTCATTGGATTTCTAATGTCTCTTTTTTTCTCTGTCTTCATTATTAAAAAATACTCTTTGTTTCCATGTTTAAGTATGTTTCTTCACATCACATGGCTTTATGTAGAAATCATGGTAGTTTTATACCAAAAGAGAGGGAAAAAGTAGTAAGTTTCAAAATCAGGTTGTTTTGTGGAGAAGACTGGCATGTTTCCATGTTTGTAGTTCTAAAATTATGAGGTGATAATTACAGATTAAATTCACCTGCATTCGTAGAACCTTTCTAAATCCTTTCTAAATCTGACAGATGTGCTTAAGTCGTGCAAAATGTGAGCACCCAAGCCTCTGCACTGGCATTTAATTTAAATACTTGCACAGTGCAGCCTCTGGAGAAATTAAACAATTGTGATTTCTAATAATATTTTTTTTTTTTTTTTTTTTTTTTTTCAGGTACTTTGTGACCAGTCTTCTGCTCTCTAATCAGGGGAGTTTGAATTACAAAAGAAATTATGAAAAGCTGACTACTCTCAGTATGCCATACTGTGATTTGAACATGAGAACTTGTGGTGACCTTGCCGTAACGCGAAAAGGGTGCACAATGTTATTTAAGCTGTCAATGTAGCTGCAGTTGAATAGTGTCCACTAGATACTCAGGACTTCAGGACTTGTGCTCTAGTTATAAAAGAAGTTTCCAGGAATCTATTCCTTCATGCCACTATCACACTGATCTGTCATTTGCTAAGTCTCTGAAATATTCCAGACTTGACCTTGTCAGTTTTCTGTTTCTGTTTCTATTACTTTTCTACTGCCAGCTTTCATATGCTCTGTGATGTTTTGTACCTCATTGAAAAGTTAGGGTGTTTCATAAGTACAGTTTCATGGATTGTAACATCGTTATTACCTTAAATTAGACATTACAGAGCAGCTCTTCATGTTAAATCATACAGTAATTCATATCACGAGTTTAAGTAAAAAAAAAAAATCCCTTCAATTAGTCTGGTAAAAGTAGGGATTCTCATATAAAGCTATGTATATCCAAGACAGTAAAATTGCGGAAAGTGCCTGCAGTAGTTCAATTACTTTCTACTTCATTTTGCAAGTCAACATTTAAAAAAAAATAAAGAAAACAGACCTCACATATTACAAATCAGCCTCATTATATCCGGGATGAAAACTGATCAAATAAAATACCTATACTTGAATTTTTGTATTTTTTAAGATAGTATTCAAAATGTGGCCAGTAGAAAGAATGAAATAAAGTCCTTCCTGCTTCAAAGCAGGAATATCCCTTTCCATTTAATAGAAAAGGAGCTTCCTAGTGTAAGTTTGCCTAAAAGTGGGTTCTGGTATAAACTTAATACTTGCCATCAATGAGAAATGGTTTTGACAGTTGTAAGTCTGTTCTTTCAAGTGGTAAACGTTCTCATAGCCTTATAAAGCTTTGTTGCTTTTATGAAAAGACAAGTGGTCATTTACTTAGCTTGAAGGAGAATTATTCACAGACCCCTCTGTATTAGAAAAAGCTAATGTGAATTTTAGCATTGGGATTAAGAATTAGTATATAATTTTTTTCTTTGAATTTATTTCTCCTTCTGTAAAGCATTTCTCCCGACTTATATTATGCATCATACCAAAGAATCTTCATCAAAATTGCTTTATATCTTGTCTTGTGCTAAAAATTTTTAAAAATTCTTGCAAAAATAAAATAGAAAAATATTGCTTGTTCATATCTTCTTTTATCTTGGCACCTGAGGCTCAGCAAATGAGAGCAGTAAATACATTTGAAATACATCAGTTTATAAAATTGAAAACCTCCAAATTCACCATGCAACAGTAGATTTTCTATTTTTATATATGTGTTTTAATCCACACTCCCTTTCCAATTTGGGGGATTAAAAAGACAAATATCATGAATCATCTTTTTGTTCTGTTTTGCAGTCTCATAATGGCAAATTCTGAAACAACTCTGTGTGAAGCGTATCAGACAAGGTTTTGCACAAAATTAAGCAACCTGTAATAAAAAAAAGTAATGTGAGATTTAAAATTACTTGGTTACAGAGACAATGTAAAGATGGGGAATGTCTTTAAATGAGACCTTAGTAGTCAGCTCAAATTATGATGCAGAGAAGGGGAAGCTGCTAGGTGTGATTGGACAGCAAGTTAATATAGTGAATTAGAATAATTTATTAAACTTTTAGAAAAACACCATTTTGAAGTTGATTAGAAGGTCAGTCTAAGTAGAAAGCTAGGGACTAGTCTGGAAGATGAAGCTGGTAACAGTGATATTTACTGAATAGGCAGTACTATTTGGCTATGATACTCCAGTCCCCTTGAAGCTGAGATAATAAGGATTTATAAAGACTACAAAGAGGGAATTGCAATAGTCCAGATAAGCAGTGATTAATGAGCGACTGAGGATTTCAGCAAATAAAAGGTCATTATAAGATCAAATGTGGGCAATGTTCCATAGGTGGAAAATTTACAGAGAAAAAAAAAAAAGTTTCTTGAAAGACTAAGACTATTCACAGGACTTTCTTTGATCTAAATGTAAAAATCAAGAAGACTAAAGACATTTATTTTAGGACTATGTTGTTTAAGTAGGGCAGCTTGAAAGAAAATCATTATGAAACACTCAGATTTCTTGTATGGCAGAGCTACTTTTCTCTGCTTTTACACTCCTACCTCAGATGAAATGTTTATTAGATTTTCCTTAAAAAACATGTCTGTGTTTGTCCACAAGCAAAGACTATGAAGTAAAAAAAAAATAACTGCTTCTGCATAACTACAATTCTCTTGATGAGTTTTTTGTTTAAACTACAGGATATTCAGCATTCACTCTAAAATTGTGGCAGGCAACTTCTTATGGTTTGTAGAAACTCTGAATCTTCAGTCTCAAAACTGTTCTTCAGCAACATAAGGTTTGACTGTTGTATCAGCTAAATAGCGTTTGGTTTTAGATTTTATTTACACAATGTAATAAAATATTCCTCCAGCCTCATACCTACATGTGTAACAGATTACTCAAGTAGAAATGAAATTTAGGCCAAATTCCACTTGCAGACCTGCACTGGACTTACCTGAAATTGTGGAAAAATTACAGAAATTATTTAGAAATGCTGAAATGCTATACTTTTTCAGTTCTGATAAATAAATGTATTTTATGCAGACTTAGCAAGCTCATAAGCAATAACAAGAAAACCCCCAAAACAAAACCCCAAGCAAACAACCTAATAAAAATTGTGTAATCTTCACAGTTCTAAGTAACAAAGTAAAGATGAATAGCCAGCAACTGACTGGCTACAATTTTAGTCCCATTTTCCTGATAAAGCGATAGGACTGTAGAGGGAAAAGTATCCCGTGGCAGGGAGGTAACACTAAAAAAAATTGAAGTTCAGGAAGTTAACAAGCCAGCAAACTCAAGTGATTTAGAAAAGTTGAAATAAGTAGCCATACGACTGCTTGGAATGCTTGTTTTATTAGGCGTACGTACAAACCTATAATCTGATGTGCATCAATATACTTGCCAGTCAGTTCATATGGATTTTTTAAATAGAATCTAGTACTAGCTAGTATTAAAAAAAAAAAAAATCCATACTTCAATTAATCTCAAAATTGCCTTTGATATAGGAGAGAGCTTTCCTTGGATAAACTGATTTTTTTGAATAAACTGATTTTTTAAGGATCGTAGTCAACAGGCAAACAGAAAATTTATGCTAGCACCTGTAAGCACAGCAGTATACAGGACCAAATCCTTGTACTGTATGTCCCTTGGAGCAGAGAACTTTTTTTCGTGCTCATGTTGGCAGCATCTAGCTGGTAACACCATTAATAATAAAAGAAATTGAGAGGGTGAATTATAGCTTCTCCACGCAGTTTTCAGTAATTTAACCTTTAATCTACTATGTGACAGTTCATAACAGTATCATGCTCATTAGCAGAGAGGTAAGTTTTCCATTCCTAAACATGAAGATGCAGATTCACCACTTCAGCTGGTGGGAGCCTTGGCCATAGTGGGTAATCTGGACAGAATTTCTTGAATGTGGCCCTTAATAGAAGACTCTTGAGCACTCAGAGTTGTGTATCATACTGTATCAAATCCTAGCTCTTCCCTTGTATTTTCAGCTCAATATTTCTTTTCTTTTTCTTTAATGAAATAAGTATATGGTGAAAAAGAAACAAAATCTAAATTGGAAATTTCTGGTAACTTGTAACTGTTGCTACTATAATTCCATCCAACCATCACCTTTGAAACAGCAATATTAACCCAGCGTATCACTTCTTGTATAAGCCACCATGTAGACTCTGACAATACATGGTTTATTTAAACTTCGTTATTTTAGCTAGTAGTATTATTCAACTGTTGTGTTCAATGAGATACAATTTGCCTTTGACACTAAAACCTAATCTCACAATCCCACACAGTACTGTATATTTCGTATTTTAAAACAAGAGAAAAAATCCTAAAGGTATCATATTACATGAAGCCCTTTGTTTGCTGTCACATTATCAACTTGCCCTTCTGTCAGATGGATTGGCTGGCACAGTTCAAAGAGGGTTATATCCCAGAAACCTCAGTTCAGGGTTTGATATCCTACCATACTGCAGTGAAAGACAGTTACTGCAGTAGCTTTTATGTAAATGATTATGCTGATGGTAGGAAGAAATCAGATACAAACACCCTTTTCATTCTATGTAAGTCAGGCAAATTTCATTAAAATTGTTCCTTTGCCCTCTGCCTCAGAATTCACCTCCAGAATGATTCTCATTGGGCTATGAATAAAGGCTACAGCAAGAGGTGTTTTCAGCATCCTCAGCAGTCCCAAGCCAATCATGAAGCCAGTACCTCTGTTTGCGGCTACGTGTTGATGAAAGCATTGAACACTCCCTGACCAGTATCAGTGTGACTCTACCTCCTAATAAATTCAGTGAAGCTATTAAGCATTCAGCAGTATATGGCCCTGCATCTGTTTCAAACGGCAGGATTTCAGTCAAAACACTTTGTAACAACTGTCTGAAGAATTTTTACTTTAACAGCCTGACTGACTACCTCAAGCAGAAAATGCCAGTTCTACAGTTCTGCTAAAATGTCCTACATTTTAGTTCACAAATTAACATTAGAGGGAACTGCCAATTAAAAAAAAAAAAAAGAAAGAATTTTGGTGAAGCTCCCTTTCTCCTCTTCTCTCCCTTCTTCAGTCTTCGCAGTGTCAGTGTCATCAGTCTGCCATTTACCCTGCTGTTTAATATGCTATGTTATAGCCATGATAACAAGTTTGAGCTACACCAGGTCCTTCTTGGCTCATGATCATAGAAAACTTCTGTGAAGGGGAGAAAAATTACTCTGAAGGTTAGTGTTACCGCTTTATGGACAGTGAGCAAAACCATGAACCAGGATCCACAGGCATTGCAACATGAAAATTTAGGTGATTGTCTTCTGCATGATTTTATGTGAAACACTCATTTCCTTTGACATGGTCGCTGAGATGCAGTTTTGTTTACATAGGATTCTTTGAAGTGCTTCCTGCTACTCTCTCTATTTTTTCAATCTTAGTTCAGCTTCAGTTTTGTTCATTAAAAAACCATCAGTGAACTATTGTGTTTGAATTCTGTCTTGAACAGGCCACTTGGGGGTACTGTGCTGTAAAGCCAACAAAGCAAGCAACATAAAAAGGCAGACATAATCTCATTCACAGCCTAAATTTGCAGAAGGACACCTGGAATATAAATGTGTCTGGATAGGACTTGGATTTTTGTGATTAATTACCAGCATTTGTCTGTAGGAGATAGAAAACCAGAAGAAAGTGTTCCTTGGGGCCTTCACTGCTTGTCTTCAGATGTACTGGGGCAGGAAGAAGCACAGTGAAACTCACAAGCAGAAACAGATCTTTTCACAGGGAAAAAAAAAAAGAGCCAGATATTGATACTCAATTCATTTATTCTCAGGTAAGGGTTTATGCGAAGTTGCAACCTGGCTTAATTGCCCATGTTTTTCTGCAGATTTCTTTTAGAAAGAATACCTTGCCTAAACATAAATTCAACTAAGAATCACAAGCTGTGCTATTTAAGCATACAAATGTGCTAAACATCTGCTGAGCTGCAACTTATGGATTATTATGGCCAGCAAAACCAAGGATTTGCTTGAACTGTCAATACAAAAATAGCCTTAAAAATAACAAATAGTAAACGGCAACATTAATGCAATAATGAGGTTTAATCTGTTGATTTGATTAACTGAACACAGACATAGTAAAACTGTGTAATATTTCATAGACCTATTGGGTTTCTCATTTGAAGATACCAACTTTATACTGTGGCAAGAAAGATGAGATTTCAGAATTATCGAATTTCTTAGGTGTATAAAAAGAAGCTGAAACATCACATTAAGTCCTATGCTGAATCGTAAGTCCTAGAAAGTAAATCCTAGAAATCCTTCAAGAACAAGTCTTTCATTTTCTGTTGAGCTTTTTAGAAAATAATTTTTAGAAAAATTTTGAACATGCACTTACAGGAGCAAATGAGTACAGAATTCAGAAGCAAGCAGATGATTTAAGAAAATAAATCCATCTTCCAGGAGAGAGTTACTTATCTAAATGAGTGAAATATAAGTTCCTAAGTAGTAATTTCTTGAAAATAGCCACTTCATTTTGATACTTTTTTTTATATT
Source organism: Psittacus erithacus (assembly GCA_009867235.2). Classification (NCBI taxonomy): domain Eukaryota; kingdom Metazoa; phylum Chordata; class Aves; order Psittaciformes; family Psittacidae; genus Psittacus; species Psittacus erithacus. Next base: position 36,586 of record WYDI02146891.1, read on the forward strand.
TTAGGCAGTAGTTCCAACTGTGTAAGGTGCTGAGTAGTATCCCTTTTGAAAACAAACACAGACTGTCTTGGGTTAAACACTTAACACTTCTTCATAAAAATAGTAAAAATAAAAATAAGAGCTTCAGCAACTGCATAATAAAAATCATGTACCCCATTTACCTGTGGTTTTCTCTGATGTGATGTGTGAATACAAAACTGGGAAATCCTTTTGGAATATTATTCTAGTCTCAGTTTACTGCAAACAATTTTCTTAGGTACTCTCTTCCATGAACATGTAAACTTCCACTTAAAATTAAGTTGTCCTTTTTTATTCTTCTAGGAAAGCTCTTCCAAAATCTTATTCCTTGAATTCTTATTTATCTGATTTCCATTCTGTGCTTACTCATAACAGTTTTCATTCATTTGGTTTTCCTGTATGTACCCTTTTCCCTAATCAGTCTTCCTGATATATTGATAGAGGTCAATAGCTGTTTTTTCTAAAATCACACTGGATGTGCGAAAGATGCTTTAGAAACATCTTTAGAATGATATCAAACATCATAAAGATAGGCCAGCTAATGCAGGTAGCAAATCTCTGAGCAGTACTTCAGTTTCAGATTCATGAACCTTTCCTAATCAGAATCAACATCAGTGTGCAAATGCAGGCAAAAAAAAAAAAAGTTGAAATTTCTCTGCTGAATCACTGAGTAGATCATTCTGATAAATCCTTATAATCTAAAAAATCCAGAAGGGCAAATTTTACAAAGGTTTTCAATTAATTGTCATTTCTATTTATTTTATCACTTATTGCTAAATTCTCTGTTCTGGGCTGCATCAAAAGAAGCATGATCAGCAGGCTGAAGGAGGTGATCCTGCCCCTCTACTCTGCTCTCCTGAGACCCCACTTGGAGTACTTGTGCGAAGTTCTGGTGTCCTCAACATAAAAAGGACATGGAACTGTTGGAACAAGTCCAGAGGAGGGCCACGAGGATGATCAGGGGACTGGAGCACGTCCCGTATGAAGACAGGCTGAGAAAGTTGGGGCTGTTCAGCCTGGAGCACAGAAGGCTGCGTGGAGACCTCATAACAGCCTTCCAGTATCTGAAGGGGGCCTGCAAGGATGGCAGAGAGAGACTTTCTGGCAGGGACTGCAGTGATAGGACAAGAGGTAATGGGTTTAAAGTTAAACAGGGGAAATTCAGGTTAGACACAAGAGAAAAAGTTCTTTCCTGTGAGGGTGGCGAGACCCTGGAACGGGTCGCCCAAAGAAGTGGTAAATGCTCCATTCCTGGCAGTATTCAAGGCCAGGTTGGACAGAGCCTTTGGTGACATGATCTACTGTGAGGCACCCCTGCCCATGGTGGAGGGGGCTTGGAACTAGATGATTTTAAGGTAATTTCCAACCTTAACCATTTTATGATTCTATGATTTTGAAAGCAGACTGAGATTTGACATTTAGCAAGGGCATCCCATTAGAGAAGATGACACAGAAAGGCAAGAAGATATGAGAACTCACATTGCCTTGAAGTTGGGGGGAGCAGAAGAAGAACTTCAAAGTAGGCAAAGATTGAATTGTGATATATATATACACAGCATGCAGATGATCTGAACAGGGAAAGGAAAATACTTGTGGTGATCTGATATCACCTTTCTAAATGAGGAAATCTGATCGGTGAGGCCAGAGCTCTGCAATAAGGTCTCAATTTCTAGTTTCACATAATTGCTTGCTCTTCCCTTATACTTAACACTACCCACCACTGAACAAAGCAGAATGCTTGCCATGTTGTGCTTAACTGGTATTATTGATGGCAGATTCCTTTCTTGGTTCAAAAAATTCCTCTTACAAACAAAATACCAGCTCTCCCAAGGGAGCATGCCTGCTGCTGTCTCCTTGCAGGCTATGTCACGGCAGACCATGACAAACCAAGCTGCTTCCAGCAAGACAACAGGAATTAATGGAATACCTCAGGGGAGTCCTAATACCTACCCAGACACTGTGAATGAAAGTTATTACTCATTATTGTGGTTACTGAGCTGATGGGAAGGAGATGCAATTAAGGAGGGTGGCTAAACACCCATGATAGCAGAGCAGAGCTTGGATTAACTCGAGTGAATGAATATGATGGTATCACATGTCCCTGCCAGGTGGAGGGTTGTTGCTCTTAGTTTCTTTTTGCTCAGTTTGGTTTGGACTTATGCTAACTGTGATGGTGAACTGGTCTCTTGCTAGAGGGAAGTGGTCGCCATCACTTCAGAGGTGGCAGTTTATTATCTGTTTAAGACAAAGGCTACATAGATCATTGCTTGGGTTTGATTACTCTGCATTTGATATAGGGTATGTGTAACTCCTGAAAAAAATTCAAACGCTGGGTAATTTTAGGCTGATTTCCTAGTTCTGTGCAGTTACATAGCCACATATGAGTCGCCAGGAGGTTACTGCAGGTTTACCCCAGCACAGAGCAGAATGCAAAGACTTTCAGGTCTCATTGGTAGGTTGCATTTCCCACTGGAAGCTGCTGGGACTGCAGTTCCCAGGGCTTGCCCCTGGCCAGAACTGAAGGTATGGTGCACATATAGAGCCCAAGTCTGCCTCAGCCTGCCTTGCCACTCAGCTGATACTGCCACAGCTGCAGTCATGTCGTCTCAGGTCTCAGGTTGGAATTTCTTTTCTTCCAGAAAAGAATTTAAGCAGGGAGTTTTTCTTAACAAAAAAAAAACCAAAACAACCAAACCAAAAAGCAATCTCAACTGTGCAATGCGCTTCCCTTTTCTAAGCCAAACACGATGTAATGCAGTTTGTTAAGTCTCTTAGACTCAGCTTTTAAGACAGAGGCAGTGAAGGCAATTGAGTAGATTGTACTATGTGGCTTTGCTATTTTACAAGTTGTGTTTTGTAGATGCCTGTGTAGGAAAATATATTTCCATATAGTTTCTGGTACTCTACTCAGAATATAATATTAATATGATTGCACTGGGTATGTGTTTGTCAGAGTTAACATGAGTTCTGAGTAGTAAATATACTCTTTTAATACCTTTCCAGTAGCAAATGTATGTGCTCGTTCAGTCAGGTGCGTCCTGTTCTGCCCAAAGGCATTCCCTAGGAACATCTCTAAATGTTTCATGGTACTTTTCCTACTGTGTTGCATACTCACCAGGAATACATATCACACTTTGAAAAATGCTGAGCAGCAGCTGCTACATTTCCTTCTTTACTACATACTATAGATATTTCTCTGTAATGAGCACCACATGCCTGGATTGAACCCCAAAACAAATGCAGCATTCTTAACTCTAATGGATAGAATGTGTTAATTCATTTTTTGTTTCTTGGTTGATACTGCTTTTTTCTCCTTTAGCTTTTTGATCAGTTCTCAGGCACTTTGAAGATTTCTGCTTCTGTTCTTTTTCATCTCTGAAGCTCCACATGTAGTGTTTGATTTAAAGCAAAGAAACATGTCCAGCTTCCACACCACAGAACCACCAAAAATAGTTTCTCTAGACTATTTGCAGTCATACCCAGACTTCTACAATGCAGAAGCCAACCACAGTTTAGCTAGCCATTTAAGGTAATTTTCTTTATTTATTCTTCATAGATTTTCAAAGGTTTGCTGAAAATTGTTTCAAACCAATTTCGGTTGGGGCTATGGAACGGAAAATGCATAACTGAAACACAATTCTTCTCCCCTGTACAGGCAAAGTTGCTCTTTATAATCTCCTCCCTCCTTCCCTTGAGTAGGTCTGATGATCTCTGATATTAGTTATTTACACTGCTTAATCACTGGGTAATATAAACTGATCTGGGATAGGTGTGTTTTGAATTAATTAGCTGGATTATATAACTAGATATTTATGTAGTATTTGCTACAGAAATGTTATCTATGACTCTGATAGCTTTTGGTTTTCCTCTTTTGCGCAGTGGTGGGGGGGTCTTATGCAATATATGTCTGTGATGCTGAGTCTATCACCATCAGTATGGTTACCCTCATGACTTGATGACTTGGCTTTGTCCCCAGTTGCTATCCTAGGAATTGACTTTGTTTTTAAGGTCAAACACTGCTATCAGTTAAAGCTTAAATAACATGACAGATCTCTATAGCAGGATAGATGTCAGAGGACTGTGCCACAAGTCTCAGAGTTCGGGAGAAATGTCAGGTTGAAGAAATTTGTTTCCATGGACATCAGTGTTTATACGCTACTTTGGCAAGGAAGCTAGCCAGCAGGAGATTTCTCTTAGGCAAAGAAATGCAGGGTTATTTGAAAACAGCCAGTCACAAATGTGTGATTAGCTATTTTGGTGTAAGTTCACATCTCACTATGATTCAGGAGGCAATTTTGTGCTGATCAGAAGGCATTTTTGTCATGGTAAATGCAGATTCTGCGCCCACAGAAGGTCACAACAAGCTTTATTAACATGGGTTTCCCTGTCCATATCAGAACAATAAATTTTATGTGTATGATACATACTTTTGTTCTCTTCTCTGCCTACTCTTATTTTTGTAAGCACAAGTAAAAGTACTTCTCCACTGTATTTTAACCTGAGTCACTGTATCATATGGAATGCTTTACCACCATCCTAGGTTGCATTGTTACTAGATATAGCACTTAGAGTGCTTTTCCTAGTCAATACCACCAAGAATCCAGAATATGCCTGATGCTGAGTTCCCCACCACCATTATAGTTATATTGCTATTGAATTAAACATAGATAATTTCATTGACTTTATTTTCAACACTGTCCCACAAAGAATTGCAGAGAAACAACTAAAGACCTGAATGCTGGGGCACAGAAACAGGAGCACAATTTGGAGGTTAAGGGAGGGAAATTGTACATATTTTTTCAGCTCTGTTCCCTGACGAAAGTAGTCATGGATTTGTACCAAACCTAGAAGTTGTGGAAAATAAATTCTGACAAAAGTTGCCTTTCAATCTAAATAATGAATTTTGAGCCTAAGAAATAAAGTTACTGAGATTGCAGAGTAAACCAGCATGTTATTTAAATGACTAATTTCAAAGACAGAAGTTTAGTCTGAATATCAGAATAATGCAACTATGCTACAATCAAGTCTGCAGTGTAATGGAAAATGGAGTATTTCCTTAATTTATACTGATAATGAAATATTAGGGAAAAGTATTTTTAATAAAGAGCATATAAATTAAGAAAAGTAACTGCTAAATTCTTCATTAGAAGCAATCTGCCAATCTTTTTGAAATTCCATTTTAAAAAGAGGATAACTGGGGGAAGTGATTTTAAAGTTGATTGTAGTAATGGTAGCAAGTAGTTTCTCCCTTTTTTAATCTTTTCAGTTTATGATTAAGGTAGTTTAAGTTTAGTGTATAGCATCTGTTTTCTTTTCCTTACAGTTGAAATGATATAACTGTGTCTCCATGGACTTGATGTTTTTATAGCCCTTTACAATTTTTAATTCTATGTACATATATGATACTTGGTTTTAGGCATAGTATTTTATGAAAGATTACGCAAAGGTTACGCTGAATGGGGACAAAGATTCTAGAAAAGAGGTAAAGCTATTAGGGATAATTTTAAATGTCAAACAGTAGTAACTAAGTGACAAATAAGACATTAAACAGGCCACAGTCTTTCCAAAGATCTTGACATTACTTTGTAATGGAAGAAGGATTGCAGACATGAATTGAGTTCAAAGGCTTCTAATGGAAGCAGGGTGGGGGAGACTCCTTAGTCAATAAAAGCATGTGTGGTATCTGATTTAACCTTTGAAAGCAAAACATCTGCATAAAAAAAAAAGAATAAATCCAAAACCTAGAACCAAAGCCAAGAAAATTAACAAAAAAAATCCCACAAAACACCAAAACAACAGTAACTAAAACCTAAAAACTCCCCCAGACAAATACATTTATGAAATCAGCCATGTGGCTCCTTTTTTGGGATAAATTATCCAGCCCCATTGCCTACAATATTTCTACCAGTACCTTTCCACAATGCTCTCAATAAGCTAAGAACAAACATGAAACCCCCAAATCCACAATTCAGAAAAATAATCTTTAAAAGATGCTGCTGCATGCCATTTGGATCAGAACAAACAAGAAAAAAAAAAGTCAGGAATAAAAATATCCCAACTACCTACTGCAACTGAATGTGAAGTTCAATTTAATTCAGTATGCAGTTTTTGTATTGAATATTTTAACCTCAGTACTTTACTTGCGATGAAACAAGCTCCATTGTGCTCAAAATCGATATTTTTCATCCAGAAAAACCACAATCAAAAAATCTCATGTTTCGGGAACTTCTAGTGTTGGGCTTTTAGTACCAGTGCTTCAAGGATGGAAAGGAGTTAGAATTTTTCATCCCTTATTTCTAGATTGACAAGGACATAAGTATAACTCAAGTGCAGATATTGCTTACTATGAACCATAAATTGCTAATTCTGTTATTGAATTCTGTATGTGAAGGCATAGCATATAGAGGAGATGTACAAATTACACCTAATAAAATTAACATCTTATGGAAAGGAAATAAAATTCCATAAAAACGGAAAAAGAACGAAACCATAAAGTGTTTTAACTTCTTTGAGAGAACAACTTCTAAGTTCTTTTCATCTGGAGCTGGAATTTGAAAAAATAGAAGAATGCTAGAAATAAAGTTTGATTTGTTTTCCTTTACAACCATTGCAAATGAGAACAATTAACATTTGGAATATAGGTGAGGAGGGAAAGGCACTCAAGTAAACTAATAGTCCACCAGGCTTTGCAGATTATCACATAGATGCCATTACGCAGAATTGCAGTGTGGTTGGGGCTGGAAGAGAGCTACTCAGGGCTGGGTCCAGCGAGATTTTTGGTATCTCCAAGGGTGGAGTTATTATTAAATATTTAATAGATGCACATTTATATAAAAAAGCTCCCCTTAAGGCACATAAGCAGAAGGTATTTACTCTTTTATTTCTCTCACTTGATTCAAGAGCCTGTAGGCTGACATTATAAATCCTTTTTCACCTTCATCCTTTTATGCACAGTAAGCTCCATCATAGAGGCTCCTGTTTTCCACCTGAGGAAACAGACAGCTGTCGCTCTTCAGCATCTAAACCAGCTTTATCAACCTTCTCTTAAGAAAACTCGGGTTTTTATGAATATAGTATAAAACACTTGAAATTTTTACTAAAGGGGTCACTTGCAGACTCCAGAGTTTTGAATGCAACACCTGGAGATGGCAAGAATCATGCATACCTTTGAGGGAGGGCAAGAATCATGCGTACCTTTTCTTACCTTTGAGGTAGGAAAGTGTTTCCTATTAATGGCAGCAAGCTTCCAGAGCAAGCAGATATTAAAAAAAGTCCTCCTACATTGCAAGCATACTGCCAGTATGTAAGTGCAGTGAGGAAAGTATTATAGCTAAATTATCTACAGGCATTAGCTAAAGTTCCACTTGGCAGTTTCAGGGATGAAATGACCAAATGAGACAGTAAAGTGCTGGAGAAAGTTCCCAGTGTCTCTTGTGAGACCTTTGCTAAAAGACTACAGAGCAACTTCCCCATGCAGATGCACTCAGATAGTCCATGCCAGAGATAACATATCCATAGAATATGACTGAGAATCTCCTTTTGGAAAAGTAGAGACTGTAGTAGGTGTGAAATATTTTCTCATGGTGTCCACAGTGAGTATAACACAGAAAACCCAAGACCTTTAACTGTTTCCCTTCAACTGACCACCTCCTTCGTGCTTGGAGTAGGAAAATTTGTGACATATAGACATCTCTTGTCTCTTGGGCTGCAAGTGGAAAATGGAAATGTCACATCCTTTCATATGAAGTACATATCACCCACGCAGGGAATTGCTCTTCTGACTCATAATGGGAAGAAAACAGGATTATGATCTTTATTCCCATCTGTTTCTCCTGCATGTTTTGTGTAGGTTGGTGCAGTGTTGTCAGTAATCTTTCACTTCGAGAAGTGGAAGGATGAAGATTTCTCTCGTCTTTCTCCCCTGAGTACTTTCAGGTTAAAACCTGAACTCATGCCGTTACACACAGGCCAGAATAAGAAAAGAAAAACAAAAGTCAAGAAAGACAAGATTTCTGCCACAACAAGAAAAAAAAAAACAACACAAAAAATACCAACCAAATATGGTTGCAGTAGAAGTTCAACATGTTGGCTTTTTGCAGAGAAAGGCAATTATAGAAAAAAACCCTCTTAATTTTACTTCTTTATTTTAAACCTGAATACCTTGTAGCAGTAAAAGTAATATTTTTCTTGACGCTTTGAAAACAATTGTTCAGAGGTCGTTAGCTGATACTTGTTTTCTTTCTAGGTTTTCTTTTTTTTTCTTTTTTTTTCTTTTTTTTTTATTGAAGTTTGTTTATTTCATAATAAGTTTTGGAAAAGCACAAAGAAAAATGAAAGTTTTGAAAAACCCACAACTTCACGTTAATAAATATGATGAATTTTAGTCTATTCTTCTATTGTACATATTGATTCCAGGTGTAATAATCAATTCTCTTTTAAGGAACAGAAATAGGTTTTTGAAACATACATTCAATTTTTTGTGGAAAAATAAATGAGTATGTATTTGCACCACAAACTTGCACCTTAGCTGCTAATTGCACCCAATTGTAGCTGAATGCATGAAAGTTTTCGTAATTGTCTGTCAATTTGTGGGGGAGGAGGGCAATTCTGAATATCTCAGTTGAACTCCTTTGCAATTCTTGGTCTTAATTATCTTGGTGATCAAAATTGCACCAGCAATTTCCAGAAGAAAGTTTTGCTAGTAATGGTTCTAAATTGAGAGCCATCTAACCTCCCTGAAAATGATTGTAATTGCATGCCTACTATGAAAAGGTCAGAGTAAGCTGAGGTTAGTAGTCTTTCCCACCCCTCACTCACAAAGCCACTCAGTAATGTATTCTTTTAGCAAGTAAATAATCAAGTAAAAAATTCTTAAATATTAAGCACAGTAAATATATAATTACTATTTTGCTGCTATGGAGTTCTTATCTTTACTCAGGTATGGCTGTACAAGACAAATACCTGGTCATCCACACTGGATCTGATTCTTAGCTGAAAGAAGCTGTAACTGTCATCATTTTACAATCCAGACTGGAGATTACAAACCAGGAAGTCTCCTTATGTAAAAAAGCTGCATCACAAATATTTAAACCTCATTTTTTCATGGGATTTTGCACATCTTTTTGCAAAGAAAGAACTATCATAAGACAAGTAACAGAAGATGACTGCATGGGTAGGAGACGATCATATAGGCCAAGTTGCCACAGTTACGTCGTCATTCTCAGTTGTTTTTCTAAGGTACCAAAGATTCTAATGTTTTGGTTGGTTTTTTTGGGTTTGTTTTTGTTTTTGTTTTGTTGGTTTTGGTTTTTTTTAAAAGAGCTCTTAATATTGAAGGCAGTGAGCATTGTATTGTATTGGCCCCAGTGGAAAAATCTGTAAGACTTTAGGAGAAAATCAAGGTATACTAGATGGCAAAAAGAACAGGATCTACGTAAACCTCAACTATAAATGTCCTTGTTAAAAAGAAAAGTAAAAAATGTTGCATCATTTCGTGCCAAGAAATCAAATGATAATTAGAAAAATAATTGTCCTCATTCTCAGAACTCCAAGATGGCATTACAGTCAGATTAAAAATGTCAGATTGCACATCATATTTCTTGTATTCTTTTCAGTCCTATTTTGATTACTTGGAAACACTGAAACATCTTGTCCCAAGGAAGTTCATTTTCTCTTCTGTGTGGGTTTTATCTGAGGACTGCAAAATTAAACTTTGCTAATTGCTGTGAGATTTCTATACTTTCATTCTAACTTTGGAGGTGACTTTCAGATTTTGCTGTCACAAACACATTTTAATGATAATTTGAGCAGTGTTGTTAATTTCAATAGTTATGTCATAATTGTGCACTTGTATTTTTTTTTTTATGTTATCAATAGATGTAGTCATGGATGAAAAGATATTTTTTCATTTTGGCAAAACAATACTGCCTCTAAAGTTTTGGAATAAATGAAGGCTTCAACAAGCAGACTGTGTAATAGTATAAAATAGCATATCTGAGAGAATGAAAAGTGTCTAAATCCCATAATATCTTCAGAGGTAGAAATTTATCTTAGCAAAAATTTGTATAAGTTTGGGGGTTTTTTTATAAACTTGACCCAGTTGTTTTGTATCATGCCAAAAAGAAAAAGAATCAAAATAGAGCCCTAGAGACAAAACTTCATTGAATTAGATCAGAAAATTTCAAATAGTCACAGGATAGTCCATATTATAATAAAGAAGTTTCACAGAATGCGAAATGATGCCCTACTACTATCAATATTTTTCAACATCTATTAAATTCCCTCCACCTTCAACAAACTGTGTCATACAACCTGTATATGTTTCAGGACAGGCACCTGGTAGGGAAATGCATGCATATAAGAGCCCAAAGTACTGAAATCTGGGAATTAAAATCATTTACATGGCAGGTTAGACAGGTATATTACTAATGCATAATACCTGGGTAAAATACTTACATAGAAATGTCCCATTTACTTGCTTCCGTTTCTATAATTTTGCTAGAGAAAGAGGTTGTCAAACCTGAAAGTTTCAGTTATCCCAGTCACACGCCTACCTGAAACCAATGACACCTGGGTTAAAACTGTTTGTCTGGCAAATCTAGGACTATTCATGTACTGTCATTACTGAGAAAGATTTTCATCTGATGCTGAAAGTTTCATTAAAACTTGTGGACTAAAACCATATATGCTTGTAGCCCAGATTTCCGTTATATCTGCTACGAAACATTTAGGAAATCAGGCATAAGTAGAAATCCAATTACAGGGAATACACAGGGAGATAAAAGTCTGCTGGTTTTGACTAAAGAATTAGGTCCTATAGAAGTTTACTGGATTTACTGTTGTAGCTAAACAAATCCTGAAGCAAATGTGTCTGTGGTACAAAGTATTGGGAGAAAAGAGTGGAATGACTGAACAAAAATATAAAAGCTAAATAGTGAGATACATTCAAATACACAGATCTTTTTCCTCTCAAGTTCACAAAATCTAAAGATGTTTCAAATATTGATTTGAAAATAAAATTTGTCTTTAACATCTATGCAAATGACCCAAATTGCTTTTGTATAGGAAAACACCTATTACTTACAGTCATTAGATTTTGCGCTGTTGGCCTGGTGTTTTGTGTACCAGTTTTAATTAAAAAATCCATTTTCCATGGATAGAAGCCCTGAAAACAATGGTTTACCATGGAAATACTGACACAATGCAAAACACAATAGGACCAGTTCTGCTTTTAGACATAAATGATTCATGCTGCGATGAGTCACTGTTCTACATAGGGGACTTGATTTCCTGGCTCCATCACTGCTCAGTTTATATCCTAAAACATTATACTTTAATATTTGCACTAATATTAACTTGCATCATTGCAATTATTAATAAAGACTACCAAATTATCTACAGAGCTACATAATTTGTTCTCCTGTGTCACAGATGTAGATAGCAATGCCATGCTTCATCAAAAGCCTCTCATCCTTGTGCATCTGAGGATTAGGTCAGTGTGCCATATGGTTAACCTCATGTTCCCTCAAGGAAAACACTGCTTTATTGTCAATATATCTAAAAAGATGTAATTGCTTGGCCTTAATTCTTTGGGATTATTTCAGTTGTACTGTCTTGTGCTTATTTGTTATTTCTTATGGTATATTGAGAGCTGTTTTTTTGCCTGATGCTGTGCAGACATAAAGAAATAGATTGAATAATGCACTTCTTTATTTCTAATGTTCTTTTTTTTTGTGCAGCATTGTCATTTTGAGATTTCACATAGACACTTGAAACTCAAACTTAACTTGGAATTTATATGAAATTTTCCAGGTGACTGCATGCAGGCAGATATACAAAAGACATTTATTTCAAGTCGACAAATAGCTTGTACTTTCACAAGCTGAAAAACGTAACTAAAATACAAAGCATTTAAATTCCATAATCCTGTATTGTCTTGCTTTACAAAAAAGAAAAAAAAAAAAAGACTGCTTGCAATCAAACCCACTTCTAAGTTAGAGACACTTCAAAATTTAGATTCACCTTTTGAGGCTGCAGCCTGTTTCTAGTCAGTTATCCAAATCCTTCCTGATTTTAAGCCAAAGTCAACAGTATTAAATGAAGGAGGGTTCTGGCCAAATATTTTGTGATGCAAAATGATTTCTGATATCTTATAAAAACGTTTTGACCAACTCAATTCTAACCACCTAGTGCTTTATCTGGACAAAATGAACACTGATTTCCTCACTGATGTACTATTATCTTTTCTTCAGGGTTTTCTAGTTACAACAGCAAAAAGTTAATATTTCTTCAAGGTAATAACTGGGCATCTTGCTGGATAAGGAAAACTACAGTGCAAACACATGATGGAAACAGAGCCATGCCTTTCTAAATAATATTAAGCATGGCAGTCATGGCAGTTCAGTTGTTCCTGTGCAGCATTAGGAAACAGTAGGAAAAAGCTGATGAGAAGAAATGTTGCCACGTGGTGAATTATCTGTTCCTTGAAATTCTGAAGTAAATGAATTATACTTTTCTTAGCATTTAGACTTTTCCTTAAGAAAAGAGAAAAAGCAAAAAAAAGTTTCAGGCAGAGCCAAATGCGTCAGGCAGATGTGGCTGGAGAACCTACCTGAGGTGCCAGCTGGATTTGTACTAGCATTCTTGGAGAGACTGAAGACACGAATGGTTGCTTTGAATTTAATATATGCTATTTCCTGCCTGCTGGCGTTACTTATAGGACATTTGCTGTCCACTCTGTTGTGCCCTCTGAATATTTTCTTTTTCTTCCCTTCAAATTTTTCTTCATTTTTAACATTGACTTTTCATGAAATTAAACAAAAATATTAAATTGTTGCTTTAAACATTTGGCTCTAATCATTCAGTTCTTAACCAAAGACAGACAGCAATTCATGGTAAAGAGTAAAGGCAAATGTTTAACACATTTTAAGATAGATTTTTGGCAATGAAAAGGATTTGTGAAATAGTTTCTAACTTTTTTTCTGAAACAAAGCTGCTTACTAGAACTACTAGTTCTGACACCATTGCTGATATGAAGCTTATTTGCAGCTCGCATATTATGTAGTGCGAGCCCTGCTGGTGACAAATAGCATAGTTTATCCAAAAATCTTATTTATTAAAAAAAAAGAAAAAAATCAGTAAACTTTACAGGAAAATTAGTGAACTCATACTTCGCTCCGTTATCTAGGAATGAATTAGCAAATGACTGTCCTGTTGCCAAAATGCCCTGAAAATGACAAAAGGTTCTTTATATGGGCTATGTTCGAAATCCTTGGTACCATGAAAGTTCCAGGCTTAGTGCATTCAGATGCAAGTGTGCATATATGTATCCACAAATACGTGCTTACACGTGGTTTGTATGTGAGTGCCTATTCCTATAGCTTTTAGATATTCTTTGCTTCCTAACAGATATATTGTGCACATAGCTTTGAGAACTGTTATTCAGATGCTAGCAAATAGTGTTGAACCCTGTGTTTTGTTTCATCATTTAAGTAGTTGCGTGACAAAAGGCAAATAAAGGTATAGAGGTTTTGGTTTTGAATTTATTTTTATATATATATATTTATTTTATGGAGTGCTGGAATTCCAGTGCCCTGCAGTCCTGCATAGCCATATCCTTGATCCTACATGAGCCTGCCCACAACCTGTCAGGTTTCTCTGTCTTTTCTTGGCCTGACAGCCCAGCAAGAAACAGCATGCACTGTGGCTTGGTGAAAATCACAGCCATGCCGACTGACCAGCAGCCCTCCATGAACTGACTGCCCGGGTGGTTGCTGTTTCTTGGCTGCTGGGTGAGCCTAAAGAGAACAACCCAAATTTGGTGGATCAAACGAATAGCTCTGGAGCCTGAATGAGGCCCCTGGGCAATATTTTGTGCAGGCTGGTTGAAAGAGCTTAATAACCTCGAAAACTCAATGTCTGTCAAATTTTGCTGAAACTGTCCAAGGGACTCCATGGTACTAGTGAGAGAGACACAGACACACAGACAGCATGACTGCCTAAGCCTTGTTTCCTCAGGAAACCAGGCTAAAAATGTGCCCAGGGATATTTTTAACTTCCCAAAATATTAAGCAGTCCTCAAGATGAGGGAAAGAAATACCTAGGAAGACTTCAATGTGCAAAATGAGCAGAAAAGTAAAAATCCATTCAGTGCTATGGATTTGCAGGGTGTGAATGCTTTATGCAACTTACACTTGAGTGAAATCAACACCAAAGACTACAGCAATTATAAGTGGCTATTAACTGCAGATGCTTATAAACCAGTAGTATGTTTCTTCTGGAAGAGAAGTTATACTTATTAGATTCTCTCAGCACCTTGTCCCATATAAATTCACTTGTCACATGTTGTGTTTTTGTTCTCTTACCAATATGTTTACAGAAGCCTCCCATTTCTACTAAAGTGTCTGTATAGTACTCCCTCTATACCTTGTCTGATATTTTATGATGTCCAGATCACATGCTATGTTTTAACTGAAGAAAAGGCTAATGTGCCTTGAATATGAAATGAAAATTAGGAAGCTTGGAGGAAAGAATATTCATTTTCATAGGAGACTGACTACCTAGACTTACTGTCTCAGGAGGCATTAATGCAAATATGCACCTGTTATCAAAGTATGACTGAAAACTTTCAATAGATGGGGAGGGGGTAAAGTTTAAGCATATACAGGAGATTCTGCCTTACCTCTTCATAACTTCGAAAACATGAACAGTGATGTCAATGAAATAATCTACAAATGTTAAGTTACAGACCCACTCAGGGAATAGAATTGAGGCTTATTTGATCAGCCTTACCTGGGAAACCATTCCTACCATGAACTAGTGACTACATCACTCCTTCTGGAACTGAAGTACAAGGTGTAGGAATAAATCAATTTCCAACTTTACCACCGGAAAATAATTTATTCCCTCCCATTACATATTTGCATTTCAGCGGGCACAAATGACCTTTCTTTCTAACAAGATGATCATTCAGAACAAGGTCCAAAGAACACTACAACAGTTTGTTGCAAGAGAGGAGTAAATTAGCAGGTCCTCCTCCTTTTTCCACAAGGTCTCTATTCTGGCCAGCCTTGAGTGAGTCCTTTACCAGGATATTGCAAGATTTTAAGTACCCCAAAGGCAAAAAGATGGATCTGTGTGCCAGTATACAGCGTGAATTCTCTCATGTGCCTGCCAGCTCTGCTTTGTCATTGGGATGCTCCCTGGGACTGTTTTGGCTGAGGCCATCCTGTGCTTTCCCAAGCATAATTTGGGTGATAACAAACTCCAGTTTCCCAAGCATAATTTGGGTGATAACAAACTCCAGGAACTATAGAGTAAGACTCCACTGTGACTGTCCTGTTTTAGGAGATCTAGCTGTGGACATGGAAAGTTTAGGTGTGTGGACTCAATCCAGGCTTTGCTGCTTGGCTTTGGAGCAAGAATTTGGGTCTTGGTTTATTTTATTTAGCAATACAGACCCAGTGTCTTCACTTGGGCACTTAGTAGTGCATGATGGTGCTCAAGCCTGCTGTGGGCAAGCTAACATAGCTAGAAGCAGTTTTTCTGCAAAGAGAGGCATTTTCAAATATAAAGGCAATAAGGACATCTAAAATATAAACACATAGCTCAGAAGAACTGCAAGAGCAGATAAGAGATTGCAGAATAACTCAGAAATTCCCCTGGCCCCAATAAATGCCCTGCTTTTGCTCACAGACTACATGGATAGACTACAAGAACAAGTGTGCTGCAGGCACTAAGCGTAGATTCAGCCTGCGGGGTAAAAACTGGCCACCTTATTTTCGAGGTAGTGGCTGTGCCTTTATCAATTTCTCAACTCTATTTGGGCAAAGCAGATAGGAGTTCACTCAAATTTGCAGTGAAAACTGCATTACATTATATTGCAAATTTACAAATTCTGTCCCATCCCATAAAGTAGCCTGTAAAAAAATTAATGGAAATTTTTCTATCCTTTATTATTATTATTATTGTTATTACATTATTTACATTTGGTGAGAAGACTCACTTCCATGAATCTTTTCATTTTATTTTGAAATGCATTTACTTCGGAATACATTCTTTGATGGGAATTATCATGCATGTGCAGGAGAATGCATAAGCAAAGCAGTGAAAATACCTTAAATTGTTTAGTTAGCTGGTCTGTTAGAATATAGAATCACAGATTTCTCTAAGACTCCACTGTGTTCTTCATGGGTACAAATGAGGTACATTTAAGCTCTCTTTTGTGTATTTTTCTGTTACTTTATATTTGATCTCCATTGTGTAATTCCCATGTAATGGGACGTCTAGAGATGCACTGTCTCTAGATTACTGGGAGACTAGATCCACAGTACATCATTTCATCAGTTCTTTTACATACATTTTATGTGCCAAAACAAAACACTTCAAATTTTTTCTTTTTTTATTTTTCCACAAATGTGCTTTTTTTCCCACAGCTGAAATCCTAATCATTTGAAAATACATACGCACAGAAATATGCTATTAAAAGGAATTCGGAAAACATTGGCAAGCAACACTTCTCTATCATTAGCAACTGGTTTGTATTTGTAACTGTAGATTTTGAAAATCAGGAGTAAAAATAAAGAACAAGAAATAATAAATAATTTTCAGACAGAAGTTACTATTGACTTCCTACTGTGATTTTTGTCTTGCATAAAGCACTGCTGGAAGTTTTTTATTGCATTTGGCAGCATAAACAGACCACAAACAATGTTTAAGTTCATAACTTTTAAATATGTTTAAACTATATAAAAAATATATCAGTTCAATGTCCAAGTCCATATACGCTCTTTATTTGTTCTTACATTTTGTATAACTGAAATTAAAAAGAAAATTACAAATTTCTTAATGTATTCAGTAATTACACCTTCATTACTGGTCCTTTGAAAAAACAGTCTGCCTATCTATCAAATCAAAGTTTCCACACTGAGTACTACCCAAGTGACAGTATTCAGACCTCCCTTATATTAAAAACAAGTATATATGTTAGAAGCCTAACAGCAGTGTTTTCCAGCTATTTTAGTAACCTGAGAAAATAAGCAATGTTCTACAACTGCTTATGGGTATCTGCCACTTGCTTGTTTTCTTTCCTTCTTCTTGCTGTGGCCATCATCTCTTTCTCATCATCATTCAATAATACAGTACAGCTGATGCAGGGAATAATAAATTGAACTGGGCCCACATGCCTCTGGCCCAAGTGCCTGGTGTTGTTTCTGTACTGAGCTCCTGGTGAAAGGGATGTACAGCAGAGACAGGAGCTGATTGAAGGCACAGCATGTTTGCTTAAGTTCCCCACCCTTCACTAGTATTGCTAGGGAAAACTGCTGCCTTACCTATCTGCAAAGGTGCACGATGTTTCATATTCCTATGCTTTTAAAGAGGTTTTGTGTCTTCAGGAAGAAAATTCTATTAAATTTAAGGTAAACTAAACATTTTTGTTCTAAAATGCAAGAATTCCTCAAGTTTTAGCCAAATTTAGAATCAATAACAAATGCTTTTAAAATACATTTTAAAACCAAACTGTTTAAAGTTAATTCTTTCTTCATTTCAATAAAAAAAATCTGCAGTAATTAGGGGTTTCTTGGTTCCCTGTTTTGTTGGTTGTTGGTTTTTTTTTTTCTTTGCAGTTACAGTTGAGGGCATCTCTATGCAAAGCAAATATGAGGAGCAAATTTGTATTGCTGCTTTGGATGTTTATGTAATCATCTGCTATAAAACAAAAGCATCATTCTGATCTCATATTTTGGCAGGTAAAAAAGTTGCTTACAATGTTTTGTGTCTTGCTTTAATTCCACTGTGAAGATGTGGATATTCAAAATATATTTTTATTTCTCTCTTTGTTGTAACTATCAGTATAGGGATTACCTAGTTATTTAAAAAGCCATTTTTCCTTGGTAAAGAAATATTTCTGAAGACAGTGAATTTCTTATAATTTGTATCGGCATTAATGATAACTATACAAATATAATGATACTTATACAAATATAACAAGTATAATGATACTATTTACAGTTCCTTTCACAATAAAAAGGGAATTTTTATAATGCAAGTTACAAGATACTAGCAATATGAGCCAGATAACAAACAAGCACATTTGCATTTAAATATTTTAATTCATAAGGGATTATTTGATATCACAGACTAACAGTGTCGTGGTTTAAGCTCAGTCAGCCACGCAGTCTCGTTCGCTCATTCCCACGCCTTTCCTGCCCCCCACTCCTGAAGGGATGGGGAGGAGAATCGAAATAATGCAACTCCCACAGGTTGAGATAAGAACAGTCCAGTAACTAAGGTATAACACAAACCACTGCTGCTACCACCAATAACAATAATGATAAGGGAAATAACAAGGGAAGAGAACACAACCACTCACCACCTGCTGACCGATACCCAGCCCAACCTGAGTGGTGATCTAGCCCTTCTGTGTGACTCGCAGTTTATATAGTGGGCAAGATGTGCTGTGGTATGGAATACCTCTTTGGTCAGTTTGGGTCAGATGTCCTGCTCCTGCTTCCCCCTGGCTTCCCCTCCTCCCTGACAGAGTATGAGACTCAGAAAGTCCTTGGTCAGAGTAAACATTACTGAGCAGCAACTAAAAACATCGGTGTTATCAGCACTGTTCCTAGGCCGAAAGTCAAAACCACAGCACTGCCCCATCTACTAAGAAGGATAAAAACGACTGCTACTGCTGAACCCAGGACAAATAGCTCAGAATTGTAACTTCAAAAGTATTGTTAAGTCACTTTTTGAAGGCATTTTCACAGATAAGAAGTGAATACTTACTGAATGCTCGTTGCTGCATTTCAGTGCTACTGGAAATTATTCAAGTTACATTGAACCTAGTTTAAGAAACCTAGGAACTGCTATGTATAAATCTGCAATACTGTATTATGTACTCCACTGAATCAGAGATCAAGGCAGCAGTGTTCCTTTTAATTCCCTTGGTATTATGTATGCATCTTTGATAGCAACATCGGGCTTTTTTAGCACCATCCTATTACATTCAAGGAAGGCTGTATGCATATGATGAAGTTTTTTACAGATCTGTTAAAATACTGACTTAAAATTTACTGTTTACATTGATGAATAGTTTGAGATTAAATACATTATGACAGAAACAGTGAAAATGGCTTATTGGCTTTTTTGTATGTTTAGTTTATGTGAAGCTATCAACAAGCAAGCAAACTAATAAAGTAGGATAATTTTTTCAGCATTACATTTCAGTATTACAAAATCTAAACCTGTGTACATACATTATTTTGTGAATACAAAGATCATTATGGAGGCAGATGCAAGTGTGTAAGGACTTGAACTTTCCAGAGCACAGAGACATCTGAGAATACAATGGGAATGTAAAGCCAAAATGTAGTATGCAACCACATACATAATCTGAGATACCTCCTTTCAGAATATAGTGCTGTTTCATAAACAGTTGGATAAATTAAGCCCTTTCTCCTTCAAAAAAAACCAGAAAAATAATCTCAAAACTTTGCAGCATCAAAAAAATCAGCAAAAGGTGGACACAACTTGAGTCTGTTTATTCTGGTTCCCTGCTAATCTTTTGCTCATGAGCACAAAACAGCATGAGTGAGAAGCTAAGGAGACAAGAACATAAAAGAACTGGAATACTAAGGAATGCTATTAGCACAAGATTGATAAACAATCCTGATTGTCTACAGCTTCAGTAAAACTCTAATGTAAACCTGATTAATCATTGTCATGAATGTTAGTATGTATGTATTTTTAAAATAGTAAATTAATTTGGTTTGTCCAGCAAAATATAGTATTTATGTATTCTTTGAAGAACCGTTTTACTCTGAATATATGTTCTTCAAGTATTTTTAGAACTGTCTGTTACAACACACTTTTAACACAAAATGTAAAAAAAGTGTGTACAAGGATTCCAGATGAAATGGTGTTCAATGAAAAAACTGATTGTTCCCTCCATGGACTTATTGAAGGAATACTGAATAATGCATGTAAAAATCTGAAAAATGTAGAGCATGGAAATATAAGATATATGTATTGTTAAAAAGGAACTGTATATGTTAACCCAAGTATTCCTATGTGTTTGATATCAGTGTCGTCACATACTTGGAATAAAAGTCAATCTGGAACAAAAAATGCATTTGTCCTCATACAAACTTTGTGTCTCAAGTAGAAAAGTAGATTATTTCTTGAAAAGAAAAGTGACAATCAGAAAAAGGTAAGCTAGTTTTCTCACACTGTTAAAGCTGGAAGACAAGTTAAGGTTGAACTGTTCAATGGTTTTGGGTCTTTTTTAAGGAGTTAAATCTAACCAATTAACTTTTTGCTCTGTACTCTTGAAGACACTTCTGTGTCATAGTATCCGAATAGGTATTACAGAATTAGGTCATTACTAAGTTAATTCACTCACTACTAGTCAAACAAACGAGCCAAATTATTTCAAATGTTAAAATGGTGGCACCGTTGATGAAGTTGATGAAGACTGTCTCAGACAGCACTGTTAGACTGAAATATATGTGTGTAATTCCATGGGGAGGTCATCTTTAAAAGTCTCTAGGACTTACAACTGAACTTGATAAAATCAAACAACTCAAAAATAGAAGAGATGGAAAATGCTGCATTTTATGGTAGTATGTAAGTGTTTGGGCCTTGATAGGCAGAATGAACAAAGGTCAAGAAGGCAGAGAAGATGATCACAGACTCATAGAATGGTTTGGGTTGGAAGAGACCATTTAGGATTACACTGGAGAAAAACCTCTTCTTTCCCCTGGGTCGCTTTAATTCTGTGAAAATGCCAGCCAGTTCATAACAGAATTCTTCTCAAATAATTCATACAGACTTACACATATTCAGTGTGAGGTTTTTAAAACAAGTGTAGCCTTTATTTTCGTGCAAACAACTGACCCAACCAGCTTCTGTGTCCCTTTGAAGAACTATTACATGTTTTTGTCTGCCTGGAAGAAAACACAACTGTGAAATGTCTCATCCTCATTATAAAAAAAAAAAAAAAAAAAAAAAAAAAAAAATCAAAAAAATAATCATAGTAGTTCTGTCTACTTCTAAAATAAAGCACCAAAGTCTCTCTTATTTGCAAACAACCTCTAAAAATAAGTGTTAACTTTGCATACATACACAAGCACATTAACATACTCGTGTCAAAGAAATCTGGAAAATAAAATCAGAGGTTTCATTGTACTTTCCTATTACAGCTAGACAAATCCTTCACCACATTATTATTTCTCCAGTTTTGAAAGGAACTGAGATCACACGTAGTCATTCCACCATACTAGATCTTTTCTGAAAGAAATAGAAACATTTAAAATTTTTGTGAGTTTCAGTCAGTTACAGTTCAAATCTGTATGGAAAAACCAAGTGTGAAATACAAATATGGTTGTTTAGCCATAGAATCAATTCATCCTACTGCTGTATTCTAATAAATCATTAAAGTAAGCCCAAACTCTATAATGGTGTTTGATAAGGGAGACAGGTTTTTAAGAGTCCACACGAAACTCAGAACCAAAAATGGTTAAGAATCTCCATCTTTAGCATTATATATAAACATTCACATATACAGTTTGGTATTAACAAATAGGACTATGTTCTGAAAGATGTCAAGCTTTTTTTTTTTTTAAAAGACAGAAATAAAGTCTTTGAAATCACAAGAAAGATTTTTGTTGACCTCTGTAAAGCTCATGGAGAGCAAATCCCCAGCTGCCACATAATGAACAAAACAAGCACAATGATAAACTGACATTAACAGCTGCATAGTGTTTGCAAATGTTATTTGTTCTTTTAAGCCAATTTTTTGTGATTTTCATACAAAATTGTAAAAAGTGTGAATAAACAACTCTTTAATAATAAATCCCTTTATTGTTATAAATAACAGAACACATTTCATGCTGATATGACCTGGTGAAAAAAGAGTTTCATCACCATTTGCTTCAGCCACATGTTCTCATTCACAACAGTGGTTACAGAACTAAAAAAAATATTTATCTTATAGATTAAAATGCTGATTTATAGCAGATTCCACAGCTTTACATGATGATAATGGGGTGAATTGTGACACAAAATATCATAGCTTCTTTACTAAATACTCACTCAACTCTAAAACTAAAATCTTTTTGAAGTATTATTTACTTAAGTTTTCTGATCACATTACTATATTTTTCTCCTTCAGAAAAAAGGACAGCCAGAGAGAAAAGAAGGCATGCAAAGAAAGAAAGGAAGAAAGAAAAAGAAAAGGACTCAGTTATGTTCTTGCTGTGTCCCATGGCTTTTAATATTTTAATCTTCCCCAGCCCCACACTTCACAAGTATCTGGGGGGATGGCAAACCCTTTATTCTGGCATTTTCCACATGTTCTGGAGACTACAGGCTCATTTAAGAAGTAGTAGCTGAGTTCTATACTTTTCTAAGTACTGACCTCTCATTTCACTGTGATTTTTAGGTGATTACTGGATTAAAGACTTGCAAGACAGCTGCTGGAGAAGTGGAAGGAAATAGTGGATGTCTTTGTTAGCTCCTTTGGAAGACTAGGGCTAGGTGAAGACGTTCAGTATTCACTTCTGAAATATTTTTTGTTCGTAGTTGTAAGGAGGGAAAAGAATCTATCAAGGTGAACTCTGCCAAAAAGAAAAGAAAAAAAGAAGAAAAAAGAACTCAACAAAAAAACAAAATACAAATCCTCAACTAACAAAACATAAGATTGAAAATCTTTATTCTAATGTATACCCAAGAATATTTCCAGGATGTGGCAATTAACTCAAGTCCTATAGTAATTTAGCATTCAGTCAAATTAACAATCAAATTCAAACTTGTTCCAAACTTGGCAAAAGACCCTCTTCCCTTCCTCAATCTCACCCCCAAAAGGGTACATAAGCAAAACAAAGACTTACAGTTTTTACCACTTTCAAGACTTGCTCTGCAAAGACCAGGTATGTAGTCTGTAAATCCTAGAGAGCTGAGAACTTCTCTGATCTGATAAAGAAGCACAAAGGAACTATGCCCAAATTAAAAGAGGGATTAGATAAGAAGTAAGCAAAGAGAAGTCATGTCTAATGGAGATATATTCCTTCAAAATTTGCTCAGTCTGAACCAAACTCCAGATAATGTATTTCTAACTTATTAAAGAGTGACTTGTCACTCCAGGTTAAACTGAAGCCTGTACATTTTTTGGCAATTCAATTTTGCTGTACCCTTAGGAGTTCTGAAGTCCTGCACCTGCAGCTTCAATAGCAGAGAACATAAGAGACAGTAAAAAAATCCTGTAAAGCCAGTGACTTTAGTGAAACTAGTTGTGGAGTGAAACTCTTTATGGAGTGAATCTCTTTATGGAGTGCACCAATTATGCAGACTCTGAGGCTGGAGAAACTCCAGTTGTTTTCCCAATCTGTATAATATCAATGCTTATAGCAATTTTGAAAGAATTTGTTAAACTTAATAAACTTGCGCTTGTTAAAATTCTCAGCTCTTTCAGTCAATGGCAGAAAATGTCATCATTATGAATTGTTGTGCACCTAATTTTTCTACCAGCTTGTAAAAACTGAACTATTGCTACCGATACACATAATATCATTTACACCCTTCACTGGTTTGTGTCCTTAATTCTTTTATGGTCTAACTATCAACTAGATTAACCACACATGTGCAATACAAACACAATTTTTCAGTGCTATAATATATCTCAAATCTAATACCAATATGACAGAAAACATTATTGAGAAAATCTAAAGATACAACCTTTGAAGTAGTTGATATTTTACTATCATCTACTACATGGGTTAGAAAAATGGCTTTTAATTTATTTTTGTTTACAGTCTATAGAGTTTCAAACCTAAGAGTGAATTTTAGGAGACTGGGGAGAAGATATGGAGGAGCGGTGGTAAAATGAGGGTTCGAAATTTATATTCTGAGTTAAAGTTTTTATTCACTTGCAGGTATTCCCTAATTAGGATTTTAGGAAAAACAAAGAAACAAATGCTGCAACATTAGCAATAGGAATCATGTGAACTGGTAGCACTGCTTTGTGTTTAAGATTTGTCTTTTAATCTGTTACAGATGCAGAGCTTTCACTACTTCTCCTTGAACTACATCTCCATCAGAGGCTATGACTGCCATGTGAAGAGGCAGGAGCAACTATCAACTCTGGCCACTGCTATTGCGTCAAGGTACCTCTCTAAAGCCCTTCTCAGCATGTGCCAGTGGAGAAAGTGCTTGCCAGTACTAATGACAGAGGGAAATAATAATTAAAATTAAAAAAATAGGTTAGGATTAAGAATATCTTTCTCTATTTCTTGAAGTATCAGGTACTAGCTGTATATCTGAGTGTCAATAAGGCCTCAGCATAGTGCCATAGTAGGGCATGTGAACCATATGTGGCCATGCATTACACAGGAAATATCAGCATCATGCAAAAAGTGTAAAATATATGTAATATATTAAAAATTCAATCCATATATACATATACACACTTTCTTGCAGTGACCATAACAAACCTTAAGAGTAAGCAAGTGTTCAGCAATTATTTCATAGTTTTCTTCAAATATGCAAATTATGAAGACAGACAGGGGGATGGGGGAAGAAGGAGGAAGATAGAAAGGAATTTTGACCAAATTCCCTAAGTGCAAAGTATCACCTATTAGGAGGCTGAGACATGCTAAGAGCTTTATCCTGCAAAACAGGAGTAACTCTACATCAATAAAACTGTCTGCATGAATTCTCATAGCTGTGTAATAAAAAGAGAAGGAGGAGAGGAGCTGGAGAGCAGCTCAGCCTTTCTTCAGTTGTTTATATATCTAATGCAACAATTGGAGGGATTGATCCAATATGTACTGTACTGGTGCAGCATGTCAGACTGCTTTCCATGCAAAGACCCCTGCACACCAAACAGCTGGTTTTACTCTCTCATCTGTGTGCTTTATTAACACCATTTTATATCTTTCTCCCTCCCACTGAGCTGAATTCATGGACAGAAGATATGACCACAGCATTTTTGAGAGATAGTTAATAAATGAATGTCTGGTTGTCAAACTACAGATGGTCTAACTAGTTCAAAAGTTTCTGGTGAAAGGAGAATGGAGACAAAAAAAAACCAAACAACAAAACAAACAGCAAAATCAAACGTTGCCCCATTATTTATGTATTTTGGTAAATATTATTTTGTATTATTGTTTGAGATTGATAGCAGCACTACATTCCCACGAATAATAGCCTTGGAAGCTAGGGACATTACAGAAATAGGCAGTATCTGAATTGCTTCTTCTTCCAAAACACAGGTAAATTTGGAAAGGTAATGAAACATGTTATGGATGTGCAATTAATTTTCTTTGTATTTCACATGTGATGTTCTGATAGTCTTTCATGATATGACAGACACCAAAACTTCACCACGTTTCTCCAGATTTTTCCAGAAAAGCAGAACAAGAAGAATGTGGATCAACTAATTTTGTGGAGGACCTTAGCAAGGACAGCACTAAAAAGAATGAAACTAAAAGCTTCACCTAAGAAAAATCTTTGCAAGCAACAAATAAATTTTAAAATATGAATCGAAGATTTGTTTATCTACTAAATAGGAAACCTAATTGATTCACTTAGTACCAGAGAACTTTCTGATAGCCTTAGACCTCTCCTGGTTTGTCCTCTGCAAGCATATAGACATGACCTCCTCAGTATCTCTCTTCACTTAGCAGGCAACATCTGTACACCTTTGCAGATGTATAGGTATACCCCATCTATTGGGGAAACAGAAAAATGGCTTCACTAAAGCAGTCACAATGTAAGGGCTTTGCATTTTTAGGGCAGCCATGACAAATACTTCAAAAGGAATCAAAGGACAGTAAAAGAGCCCCCTGTCATGCAAAAATGGTAAAATAGTGAGCCACTTACAGCAGCAGAGAAATACCTTTGGTTTGAAAGACTGTGCATACATGTACAACTATGCACGTTGGACACAGGAAGGTCAAACCTAGGCACAGCAAATCAAGAATCAGAACTTGCAGAAGACTCTCCTGAGAAAGGAACTGGCAATTTTCAGGACTCCCAGTTGTATCTGTACTAGTCTAGGAGCCCACTTTCAGGCATCGGCCATTCTTCTTTTAAATCTAGCCATGTCAATAAGGGAAATTACAGTCCCCCACTGCAGACTCCCTCAGGCAATGTATCTTTTTAGATCTGGTAGTAGAGATATTCATCTGGTTTGCCTTATTAATTTTTTCAGCTAAAGTAAGTGGATTCAGGGTACATCCAGTACTTACTCTGTTTACAGTAGCACATCAGACTTCAACTGAAGCAGGTTAAGTAGCTGTTTTACAGGCAACTTAGATGGCAGCTTTAAGCAAATGGTACCCTCTGGTATGAATGCAGTAATGGACATCCATTTTTCACAATAAGAAAATGGTGGATATGAACATATTGATTTGTTATTCCTTGAGGAATAGCAGTGGTTTAAAAGTCTTGATAGTAAAACCCTTTAAATCACAGCAGGGCTAATTTTAAAAAAAATAAATAAAATCAATAAACTGTTATCTCCCTGGCATGTCTCCGGAATTTAAGTGGGCACAAGCTGCAAAACCAAGCTTTGTGAGTCTACAGGGACATAAGAAGTAAAATCTGGGAAGTGAAAACTCTTCGTCTAATCATAAGCAGCTACAGAAACTCTGTGTCCCAGCTGTGATCTCAGGAGAGCCATATTAACATAGGGGTGTTGCTATATGTATGTGTCCCAGATAGTTGAGACCTATGGAGACCAGCTTTAAATAATGAGCAAAAGAAGGTTAGTTAGCAATTGCTGCATACAAGCAGAAGTAGCACAGCCCTTCATGTATCTATCCCCATACCACCTATAAAATTTGAACTGCATTGAGCATAACATTTAACTTTGGCTGAACTTGATAAACAACTTGAACAGGGTAAGAAATGCTTAAGTAGCCTCTCCTGCTTTCTGTGCTAACCCACTAATAATTCAAAAATACTTAGGCAGCTTCAATTGCAAGACATCCCAAATATGTCATTAACCATTCCAGTGCTAAGTACTGCGGCTCAGCTCTACAACAGTATTCATGCAAGCAAGTCCCACTGGAGTCAGAGCTGTTCATCTCTGGGTGTCTAACTGCATAGATATTTGTGTCAATTTTTGGACCCAAACTTCTTTTTAGAACAGTCTGCTGTGCAGAAGAGGAACAATATATATTTTACTGTGATAAAAATCACTAAACATGCAGTTTGCTTTTGGCTAATGTTACATGAATATTTAAATATATATTGTTTAAAATATTAAATATTCACTTTGGTTTTCAGCTTCTCATTCATCTACGTACCATTTTGCTTGGTCTTCCACAGTTGCATATCTTACAATGGAAAGCTCATTATCTTCCTGAAGAGGAAAAAGAGGAAGACAATAACTAGAAGCTTTCTGGGGAGTCAGGAGAGCATGAAGGCAGCAGAGCCCTGTGTAGCACCGCCTCAGAACTAAAGGGGTCCATACACTCTTGAAGTGCTTTCTGAGGAAATATTTAAAGAGGCGTATGTGTAGATCTTCAGTCCAGATTTATTCATAAACTGCCTGTTCATCCATTTTTTTACTTAGTAAAACATGTACATACGCCTATTGACAAAAGTACAGTTGGTTTCTGGCCAGAAACAAAAAACAGCAAACTGTAAGCATGAGGTGGTTGCTTCTAAACCAGTTTTTCAAATCTTTGTGACTTTGAATATTTCTGTTTCTTACTAGTCAAGCAGATGAGGTTAAGCAGTTTTAAGACACTGTTTAGTTTTGTACTAGAAAGAAGTGGAAGAGGAGATAAGTGCAGACAGAAACTCATTTCACCTGTATGCCTGATGACCTCTGCACTAGCTACAAGGAGAGAATCTGCAGCTAAAATCAATGCCCAAATGCTATTTGCATTCACACTCTTTGAAGGCAGTGGCAATTTTTTTCCTTTCAGACTTGAGACCTTTCAGTGGGGATATGATAAATGGCTATTGCTTGTAGATACTTCAAAAGCAAAATCTAACATATCTGTCTTGGGCAGAGATCCAAGATGCATTTTTGTAAACTGAGAAATTCAAAATTATTTTTATAACTAGTTACCTTTGGTGAATTATTCCTTAAAAATTTGATGGGATTCGGCCTCATAAAGTAACAGCGGCTTCTCTCTTAGTTTCACCAGCTCCTGGAAATACAGATCTACATAAATTCACTGAAGCAGTGGCTTATTGTTTTATGTTACTAGTAGGTTTTGGTTTATAATATCACTGAAAGGAGGGGAAAATAGGTTAGAAAAAAATAAAGAACCCATTTTACCCCTGTGACCTGAACCTTCATTCTTTTCTCTCATGCCAGACCAAACGCTCTTGCAGCCTTGGAAATGTTTGTTTAAGTGTTTTCCTGCTGTTATTTTTCATTGTTGCATACTTCTACACTTGTGTAAGGAGAACTCAGTGACAGATGAAGCAGAAACAACTGTGAAACTACAATAAATAAATTGTATGTCAGAGTTTTCCAGAAAGAAGAAAAGTGCCAATGAATGAGGTAAGTTTTAGTGATGAGAAAAAAATAATAAAAAAACCCAAACAAACCCTCTCAACAAATCAACAAACCAGTGACTTTAAGATATGTAGAATATTTCTAAAGGAGATTATTTTTCTACCATATCATTGTTAAATAGTTTGAAATATATGACACACATCCTTTGTTCCTAGCAGAAGCCCTTAAAACACAAACAGCAGGGGAGATTTCTTCAGCATAAGCTAAATTTAATGGTTTCATTTGAATTAATCTAGGTAAAGAGACAATTCTTTGGGCAGGGCAAATCAGTCTTTACATAATTATTTATGAAGCATTTTCACAT
Organism: Psittacus erithacus; assembly: GCA_009867235.2. Lineage (NCBI taxonomy): Eukaryota > Metazoa > Chordata > Aves > Psittaciformes > Psittacidae > Psittacus > Psittacus erithacus. Next base: position 65,439 of record WYDI02146891.1, read on the forward strand.
TGTCGTTTTTTCAGAATTCCTTACAGAGGAACACAATCTTTTCATATTTCTTAATATCTAAACCTGTTTATCTGTTTTTAACTACAAAATACGGGTGAAATGGTTCACTCAGAGTTAAAAATTTGAAAGTGAAATTGTACCGTTCCTAATATCAGCAATGGTTTTTTCCCATTGATTTTATGTTTTATCCCAGATGTGGATTTTTTTCTTTTTTTCCAAGCCCAGTTGCCTGTAACTCAGCATACATCCAGGATATTGCATGTTTTGGAAGAGTTATGTATGAAAAGTATCCACCACTTACTTTTCTTTCTCCAAAGAAATTAATTCTGAGGAGGTTTAGTTGCATAATAAGCAATGCAGTCAATACAAATGCTAGTCACTGTTGGCCAAAGCCCCTTTTTTTTCCAAGTTTATTTAACTCCTCCAAGTTTCTTTAAGTTTCTCTTCTTTTACAAATTGCCCATCTTTAATAACTTAAGCTTTCAAGCTTGACTATAGATTGGACAATTTGTGAGTCACAAAGTTGATGGTCACAGTGAAACAGAAGGATGTACCAGTGTTTCAAGGACTGGAAAATGTTGTGGGAAATGCAAATTCCATTCTTTTTCTGCCCTAACATTCTTTTGTGTTCCTTGAAAGTTATTTTACCGCTTTGCACAATGGTTTGGAGATATAATTATGCCTTTGGAGCCTTCACTCATGCTATAGTGATGTGACTTATGCAAGTAACCAAAATTAAAAAAAAGAGCACATAGACAAAGAGAAGTTATTTACAGACCATCTGTAAGACTATGGTAAAGCAACCAATCCCATAACTAGACCCATGTGAAAAAAACTGTGAACTTTTATGGAGTTTTATTGTTCTCTTTCTTTTTGTTATTTATTTTTAAAGCAACTACCTAGAAGCCCGGGGCTCTGCTCATGCTGCTCCTAACTCAGAATCAGGACCATCAGTGCACTTTTTTTTTTTTCCTTACAATGCAATGGAAATAAACAGCTAAATCATGGACTAAATTAGCTGAAATAAGAAAATAACTTCTGATAGTATAACAGTGAAGACTAATGCAAAAGGCCAGGCAAGAACATTATTAATGCAAGACAGGACAAAAAAAAAAATGATGCTAGTAAGGAAAAGAAGATAGTAGTGGTGAATACCTTCACATCAGGTATAAGGATGGGGTCAAGTGTAGTGCTGCAAGATGAATGCAGAAATACCAGTGAGCTGGGCAGAATAACACAAAGAAATGAAAATAGTGATTTGTCTATGCTCAGGCTCACTGGGTAAAACCTGGTTTCCGAGAGGCCATTCTCCCAGCACAAATGTTTTCCTGAAATGACAGTAAGAGAGCTAAATCTTGTAATTTTTCCTCTAAATGAACTCTGGATGCAAAGATGGGGAAAAAAACGGATTAACAAGTTCATTTTACTGTGTAATAAGGCATATACACACACAAACACACAGAGCCCTGCATTATATACCAGCATAATTACTCTGTTTGTATCTTGTTCCAACATACAAGCCATTTGCTGAAATGAAACACCTAGGAGAAAGACTGTAATTCACTTCATTGCTTAACTTTTTTTATATTTTGGTGGGTTGGCAGCCACTTGCATATCCCAGGCTGGATCCCACGGAGCAGACTGAAGAGATACTTAACCTCTTAAATCATGTCTCATTTTCTGTTATCTTTCAATTCTAAAATTTCTTGGCAGAAGTATTAGGAGGTTAACAAGAGAAGTTCTTGTTTGTAAATTGTACTTGTGTTTATGGCCAAAATAACAGTCTTTAAATGCAGTTTCACAAATAGGATTCATATCTGCCTAAGCATATCAGGTCTCCTTTAATTAATTCCAAGCTCTTTCAACATACTGCCCAATTTGTACATTTTATACTTAAACTTCAATGTTGTTCCCTACAATGTTGTGTCATAAGGAATTACCTAGTTTAGAAGGTCCTTGTATTTGGTTTAAAACTCAAGTTTCTCATTAAGAAGAATATTGTAGCCAGTGGGATGTGGTGACATCAGAACAAGCAACCCAGTCTTTCAACCCAGTCATTGAAAGTCAAATGTTATGTAGCATTTACCTCAATTTTCAGTTTCTGTTCTTTTTCTGGACACATACACTTCTTCCTAGGTGGAAATATGGATTCACTGGGTATTTTCAAAAGTTTACACACCTGAAGAGGAAATAGCTGAAGAAATAGAAATTATTTTCCATTGAAAATGTGATAGCTCAAAAGTATTGTAAAAACAATAAGGCTGCCTTAAAGAAGTTCCCTCAAATGGAGTTTGAAGAATATCTGGCATAAAACAGGAAAAAAAATCAGAAGAGCAGAAATTGCAAAAATACAGCCACCTTTTTAATACACACTGACCTGAGACAATTCTCCCAAATATAATTTCTCCTAAAAGTTGACTTTACCATAATTTTCACTTATATTTGCCTAGATTTAAATCAGTATCAGAATAAAAGACTTTGAAATGTATTAACTGTACTACTGACTTGAAATCGCATTTCCTTCTGGAAAGGTAGCAATTCTAAGACAGAAAATATGTTTATATCTAGGAAGAGGTGACAGATTTTCTTGAACTAGCTTCACTCTCAGAAATTCACTGATCATTCTTATTTTTTTGTATCGACCTAGAAGAAGTTATTAGGTACCTCAGAATTAATAGTGAAAGGAAACTTTCCTTACATCTTCAGAAAGAGTAACCAACGGACTCCAAAATGTTTTGCTGTATTATTGAAATATTCACTTATTCTTTCACAGTGTGCATAATAGCTGTGAGCCAAACAGCTGGAATCCATGCCCTATGTGTATGTTACACTCTATACATTATTCCTACCATTGTTGCTAACAAAGTACATTCTTTAACAAAATCCTTCTTCTCAAAGTGATATTTCTTTAAGTCTTTGACACAATGTGATCAATGTTCTGCCACCAGAGTTTATAAATGAAAAACAAATGCTGAGGGTTTGTGGGGTAGTGTCTGGAGAGTAATTTTTTTTATAATGTTGATCCAACTTGTCCACTTTTTAGTTGATCTTGTGTTATCATTTTATCTACATATTCAAAAAGCCTCATAGTAATTTTTCATTAATAATACTGTAACACACTATATATCTAAAAGTGCCCTGCAGTGTACCTCAGGAAATATATTTCATACAATATTCCCCTTTAATTTTCTAATCGCATCATTGTAGACAGGATGAATATACACATTTTTACAACTATTTGTATACTGAGCAACTACTACTACTTTCAGGTAGATGAAACAGTAGTAAATTCCAGTAAGAAGACTCAGGGTTTGCACTGAATTTGGATGCTTACCTAGGTATCAAAATCTTGTCTAGAAAGCCAGCAAGACTAGCATACCTCTAGAGACTGTAAGGGCTTCCTTCTTCTGGCTGGGACACAAGCTCCTGGTCTGTTCTGCTGGGAATCGTAGATGGATTAACTGTTCAGGGCAATAAATAGAGATGCCCAAGATGACCCTTGTCTCTACAGACAAAAACTTTTTAAGGACAGATTCTTTTTATTGAGTTACATCTTTTGTGTAGCTTTTTTGTTATTTTCAATTTAATGATAGAATTTTAGAACAGTTGAGGTTAGAATGGACATCAAAAGATTTGCTAGTCCAGCCTTTCATGGGAAAAGGAGCTGAGATGAAATCATCTGGCATCTTGACCTACCATGTCTTGAAGATCTCCAGTGATGGTGACTCCACCAAGTCCCTTGAGAGGCTGTTTCAGTGACTGATGGCTGTCACTGTAGTTTCTTTCTTTTATCAAGTTTACATAGCAGGTTGTTGCTTATAATTTAATTTGTGATGTCCTGTCTGCCCAAGATAAAGTTAAATACAATCCTAATTACTGTTTACACAGCCAGCACATAACCATTAATATGGCTACCACCCAGCAGGCATCACCTGTGTCCTTGCTGGTATTAGCAATCAGAAATCAAACAGAGAGGAGACAGAACATTTTAGCAATCTCTGAGTGGGGGATTGTTCGGTTTTTTGCTTACATCAATTAAATTTCTTTAAAGTCAAAATGGAGAAGCAGCATTCCTCATCAATGACATATAAACAGTTTGCGATTAGATGAGTAATACTTCAGTTACCAAATCATTCAGCTGGAACATTCCGTTGGGATTTCAGAGGAATTGTGAGAGATGGGAGATGCTCTGAGATAGTAACCAGCTACTCATTCCTTCTCTACAACCTGTTTTCCATGAATTGGCTCATTATCCTCTGATAACCTCAAAAGACAGTGCTCCAGAGTGTCCCATGCTGGCAGTATTGCAAAGAATGACCACACTGAGTGGGGACACCACTCAAAGAGTGAGGAGGATTGTGAGAAAAATCATGTCAAACAGGGGAGAGAGTCAAAGGCCTGGAACTGCACAATGGAGGAAGCTCTAACTTAGTGGGGAAAGAGATATATGAACCACTGCAGAAAATATTTAGATTGTAGACAGTGGGAATATTACATTACAGTTGTATGAAATTAGGATTGCTTCTTCATATCTTTCTACTGACTTGTCTTCCTTCCTCAAGAGTTGACAATGCCCTCAGTAAAGCCCTTTAAAATGTAGTAATCCACAGGAGGAGGCCTGCAGATGTTTCCAGTGCCTTGATCCTTTTATTCCATTTCATCTTGCATTATTTGCTGGTTTTAACACATGCCACTAAATTTTACAGCCTTCCTGGTCAATGTCAGCCTTTTTCCTCTAAATGAGTAATTCCTAACCTTTTAATATAAATCATCACCCACAGCAAGTTTGCTTGAAAACTGCTAGTCTGGTATGACCACAGGTCATTAAAAGACTACCACATTTACGTTTTCTTACTCATTTCATCAGTAAGAGCATAACACACCGCAGTTCATTAAATAAATATGATGAAAAATATCAACTCTTTGTATCACAATCTAAGGCTTACACTATTTAAATGGTTCATATACAAGTAAATTACAAGCTATTTTTTGAATAGAGTAAGTGCATAAACAGGAGCTCTTTTCATGCCGTCTGCCTACAGCTATTTGAAAGAGGAACCCCAGTAATGGCTATGGAGGGAAACCTGAGTTAGAGAACACGAATAATTACAGATCCCAGATTCTGAGCTCAAAGTAGAACTCCACTTTGGACACCTGTCCTTACAGGACTGAGTTATATGATAAGCTCATAAAATACTTGTTATGGGGAAAGGAAAAGGGGTCTTTTTAGTGCTTAAGGATGTTGCTAATATTACTTACAGATTCAGCAGCAAAGGGGTTTATGTCTATTTTCTTTTTCAGTCTTGCTGTCCTTACAATCCCATATTCTATGGCAGGGAACTGTGTCTGTGCTTAAGGATTTCTGCATAAAACTGAGAGGTGAACACTATTCGTATGTTGAGTCAATCGTTATGTAACAAGCTCATATTCTTTTGCTAGCTTCCACATTCTCATTTTAGTTCAGTTACAGTGTTACCCCATGCATTTTCACTTCACTGTATAACCAAGGGCACTGCATGAAAGATCTGTGCATGGAATTGGTACGGTTATATTAAAAAAACACTTAATTCAACATTGACAACTTCACTGCATGAGGTCAAGAAGTGCTGACATAATATCCCCACAGGGCTTATGGAAATAAAAAAGGCGAAGACAAGAGAATGGAAACAGTATGTAAGACAGATAGACTGAAAAAAAAGAACAAGAGGCTGTTTTGTAGAAGTGATTTCCAGGGTTCAAACAATTACTGCACATCTAACTAAAATCCAGTTGTTCTCATCCATGATCTTTAAAGCCTTTCTGCTTCTCACAAAAAGTTACACAGAATATTTTTGTTTGCTGTTTTATAATCCCTTAAATCAAAAACATATGAGTGAGGTTTATGCAACGGCATATGGAAGTCATTAATGCTGCTTTAGTTCTCAACTAAGTACCCAATTCTGTACTCCTTAAGAAAAACTCTTACTGAAGTCACCGTGAGTTTTTCTTGCATAAAAGGAAAAAAAACCTGAGTACTAAATCTGAAGGCTACTTAAATTGCCTAGTGACCTTTAGTTATGTCAGTCCCTTTTAATATTGACACTCTTTTTTGCAGGATATAAATTCTCACTATACAGTGAGTGATTGTTTTCTGTTCAACCGGGGACCAATTTGGCTCCCACAAAGTCAAATGCAAAACTCCCAATGACCCCTATAAGAAGCAGGATTAAGACTTTTACATAGCTTCTTTAAAAGAAATCTGTCTCAACAGGCTGGTCACCTTCTCAGTTAGCTGCAGACTTAAGTAAGCTGCTGTATCAGGGTCAGTCACATATTTCTTGACAAAGGGAGTGCAGAAAAGCTTAGCTGAATGTGTTGTAAGGTGAAAACTGCAAAAAACAGAGACACGCAAACCCCTACATATAGCCTACAGAAAGGCCCTTATCAGCCTTTTAAGGAAATAAGCAAACAATCAGCAGATACTTTTTTTTTCCCAGTTAACGAACACTTCAGAGTGCTATTCATCTTGATCTCAAATCAAGCTCATGGATATCAATGACAAAAGAAACTTCTTGCAACTGTAAATGAGAGTTGATTCAGAAATATTTTTGCCTTTGTGAAGTAAAATATATAGATAAGAAATTTCACCATCATTCTCGAGATATGTTTTTATGTGAAGTGTCAGAATTCAAGTATTCTGCATCAAATTCTGTTCATGTTGCTTGTTATTCTGACTTTTTATATTTGCATGCTATTATTCCATATTAGGTCACCATGATGATTTCTTGAAGCCATAAAATCTTTGACACTGTAAAATAAAGATGGATACTGAAGACCGGAAATAATTTTCAGAAAAAAAGGATTAAAGAGAAATATGAGATATATTGAACTTCATGTATTCCCTGCTCTACTGTCCCTGAAAAATTGCATCTATTTATTTATGATGTATCACTGTGTATTTCTGAAAATATATGTGCAAAAGAAAAACGCATATTGACCTACATGGTCTCTGTAGTCCATAAGAATATTAAAACATGTTTATTTTAAAAAATAAAATCTGTTCTTGGAAATTGGAAAGTAAACTATAGATAATTCTGTGTTGCAATACAATGATTACTTGTTCCAGTATTTTTCTTGGAACTGACTGATGATCCAAATCTCTGTGCATTCATTATCAGCTTTCTAGTACTTCAGAAATTCATTGCAAGATTTGATAGAAAACAAGAGAGAGAAAAGAAAGAGGCAAAAAAAGTAAGGGGGAGGGGAGGAGAGGCGGAAGGGAGGGGACACAATGAACTGCCATATAAATATCTTTAGGAATATCTAACCTGAGTAAACCAGAACTCCTTCTACTGGGCAATGAAAGGCTTGTCTTCTATTCTTTGCCTGCCTCAAATATCTCTCGATTGTGAAAAGGCAAGGATATCAGGTAGGAATCCTCAGAAATTCTTGTGTTTAGCCTTACTGAAGCCAATTCTTGACAGTGGTATTTCTCTCTCAGGTTGTCCAGTCTAATCTCCAAGATCACAGAGAAGTTATTTCCTACAAAAAATTATTCTTCATACCAAGTTCAGTAGTTCTAGTTTAGAATATTCTGAGAGTAAGGCAGGGAAAAAATGAAATCAGTTTTTCCAGATAAAAAAATGCTGGACAATAAGGACCCTTCATAGAAGAAAAATAGACTAGTTTATAATATTAGCCTCCAAATGCGTGTGAAGGCCACACATGAGCCGTGAAGGCCACACATGATCCATGAAGTCAGTGATTAATCAAATGAAATTCTTCATATCTGAGCTGGAAAGGAAGAAGAAAACCTGTTTTTATTTTGTTTTCAGTCGTATCTTCATCCAGCGTTAACAAACTAAGCTACATGATAACACACATTTCAAAACTAAAGTGCCAATTAGCATTATGACAAAGAATATTTCTGTTCACTTTGACAAAGCCACTAAATCCTTTACTATTCCAGAGTCAGATTTTAACATAATTCTATGCTGTTGTGATTACATATTTACTTAGAAGTGAACTACACAGAAATCACTAGATGGGGAAAGGCCAACTGAAACAATTTTCCAGCAACCTTTCCAAGTTAAATCAAAGGAAGTGTTCAGGTGACAAAGAGCTCTTTACTTTAGCAACCAGTGCTTAACTACCGTAGGGACTACTGACTGAGATTCCTGTTTCCTGGTAGGTTTTTGGTAGGTTTTGGATGGATGTTTCTGAAAGGTCAGGAGGATGGTTATTAATTTACATGTGGCTTTTTCAGAGATGTAGGTACGAAAAGTCTGTGACTTCTACCTTCTTTTCACTGTAATGAAAGGAAACCTTTTTTCAACACTACAAATAATTAGCATATCAGTTATCAGTTACCTTATTATTAATGGCCTGTCAGTGACATCTAAGAGATAGCATCTTATCGGCAACTTAAAGATAAGACAAAACACTTTTCTGACACTGACATTGCAAAAGTCATAAAGCTAATGTTTCCTCTATTTTAATTTTACTACATGGTGAGAGACAGGAGTGGGTATCCTGTCCCAGTGGATAGAACGGAAAAACCTCAGCTGGTTGCAGTGGTGCCAGAATTTTACCCAAGAAGTTCAATCAGAGGGGCAAGGATTGCTGGATGTGTAAGCTCCTTGTAACTTTTCATAACAAAATGCTATTGAACAAAGTTTACTTTTATTTTACTTAAAGTTTGCTAGTACATCGGGACACTCACTTATGTTGAATGTGAATATAAGGTATAAAAAAAAATACTATTTCCATGCAGTTACTTTGTTTGCCTCATACATTTAAAACCACTTCACAAAAAGTGGGCTTACATAAACATTGATAGAGAAGGTCTGGAGATCTCAGAGTGGGTGTCCTGTTGTAGCTTAGGAAAAGAAATACAGTTACTGATTAAAACAATGTAAGGATTGTCACATTAGAAGTTCCCTTGTACCTCTAAAACTGCTGCAGATGAACATTATCACTTAGTGGGAATAAAATTGAGTCCCATGATTGTGACACAGATGTAGTTGGAGAACTATCTGATACTAGAGCTAGAAGTCAAAACACCTCAGTGGCAGCTGGTCCACTGCTCAAGTGTGTAGTTATCCTTAAATTTATCTACATAGATATGTATAAAACATACGTAAGTGTGTACATATATATATATACACATAGACATATGCATGCTTGTGGTTGTGTTTCCTGAAGCCCTAAGAAATTAAATGTCTCTTTTCAGTTCATCTCTTTTTCTTGCATTTCCAGGACAAAGGACATAGCTGTGTTGCGCTCTTCTACAGACCTGACTACTGATACTGGGTTTTCCGCTACCCTTTAAGTAGAGGATTAAACAAACTTAATATCCAGAAAGTGAATAAAGATCATCATGTACCATGCATCATCTCTCTACTTCTACTTTTTAAATTAGTTTATACCCAGTCTTTTTCCTCAGATATGTTTTTCCTAAAAAGTGTCATAGGAATAGCCATATATACATGTACAGAACTATCAAGTATCTGACATGGCTATGGAACTGTATGACATGCCCAAAAAGGGATGGATTCATTCATAAACAAATGTTTCCAGTTCTCAGAAATTTAGCTGAGTGCTTTTGTCCAGCTCAACTAGTGGCGTATCATCATGGTAGATGCTCCCAAGAAAAACCAGTTGATGTCAGATCTCAGAATCACGCAATAGCTATTTAGGGACCATAAAAAGAAAGACTGGCTGAGAGTTGTATATGGTACACAGAAGTGAAGAACTGACATAATAATTTGGAGATTTTCAGAAAATGCAAAAAGTGTGCTTAAAACTATTCTTTAGCATCCTGGGCATAAGCGTTTGTGCTGTAGCAAGAAATCTACATAGATTATGGCAGACAGTTTATAAGACATATGTTTTAAATTGCTTTCAATGCTTACTGTAAATTACAGGAATGATTCTGCATGAATTAAATTTAATGAAATACAGATGCTATATGCGTTAAAATTAGTGGTTTAGGGACAGCAGTTTCTGAACACATTCTGTCAATTAACCTAATTCACACTCAGGATTTTCTACTGCTTGTCAAAAGAAATGGCATCAAATACAGCATCAGTATCCAGCAACAGATAGTTTAATATGAAGATTTATTGAAAAATGCAAATGTAACTGGTCAACATTTTCTACCTAATCAAAGCCTTATTTGAAAAGATGCATTGCTTAGGCTTAAAAATTCTTCATCAATGGAACTGATATAATGTATTTAATCTATCAGATTTTTTTTTGTTCGTTAAATTTAATCAGTTCAACATTTTCAACAAGATTTACTCTCTTGCAGTGCAGTGCAGTGCTTCCTTCCCCCTTACCAAGCCTTATCATGGTCCTCATCTAGGAGATGTCATCTGCTTGATACTGGCAGAACTGAAAAGCATTCTTCCATTAAATCTCTAAGGAGGAGGAAAGGCAGTTTGGCAAGCCAAACAAAAACATTTTGAGATATTACAATTTTTTTTAATAGAAAGCCCATCAGGAAATGCATAATCTTTTAATGAACTGAAAGGTTTTGGCACTTTTTCTGGTAGCAGCATTCTGAATGTTCAGTTTTTCAGCTTTGCTCAGCATCAGAACAAAACTATGATACTTCAGAAGTTAAAGGTGAAACAAAAATCTCAAGTTTTATGCCAGACCTAGGTTTGAGCAAGCCAGTAAGAATATGCATTTTACTAAGTCTGCGTATCAATTAAAGCTTGTTCTTTAAGCTTGAAGAAACCCATTTCAAATTTGTATAGTATTTAAAGAGTTAAAGACAAACTTTGGTCAATTGCCTCCATTAAACTTTTAACTCCAGAAAGAAAATGTCTCAGGCCACTTATGAACTTAATTTCCACTTTTCTTAGCCCTGCCATATCAACCTGGTTTTAATTTGGAGTCTTTTTTTTCTTTCCCATAAGAGCATTAATTCACAGTTGGGTCTCCTAGTGAGTGATCCCATTAAAGATAATCTCATTTGTTGAATCTCCTGTCTGATCATTCTACCCATTGACCTCTCTGCCACAGTCCTGGAAGTCTTGCCCTGCCTAGCAGGGGTTTCATTGTAGGTCAGAGCTTTCCAGGTATGCTACAGCTAGATATCACTCCTAGGAAAAATTGGGATTTTCTGTTCTTTCCTCCAGCTATTGAAGGATCCTCTCAACAGGCCTGTCATCATTAAAGAAAACAGTATTCTACTTTCATAGACTTGGTTACCTTTACTTGTTTTTTGGCACTGTTAGGAGAAACAAAACCTGAAACATTTTAAATTAGTCCAATAACTGAAAAGAGCGGGGGTCAGTACTACCTTTCTAATTTGAAAATTACATAGAGAAAAAGATCACCTGTTTTCAGGGTTAATCCCTGTTAAAAGCTCAAATCCACACAGATATATGGTTATATTTTTAAGAGTCTAAGGATATATCCCAACGTTGATTAACTACTTGCAAAAGAAACCATTAGTATTCCTATGAATAACTTTAAAACCCTACAACCATGCACTGTAGCAAATCCAGCTTCTAAAGTAATTGATGCTGGTTGCTAAGTAAATGCAGCCGGGTGCCTCCCTACCATGTAACAGGAAGTTTATGCCCTGATGATAGAAGCCCTTAGTGGGGAATTACAGTGCTCACTCTCTCCTTCTTTAAGAGTTATGATCCATGAGCTGTGAAACTAGTAGTTTTGTTACTTCTTGTGTTTCCCCCGAAGCTGTTAAAAATTAATGAACCATTCAACAAAATTCACATGTTCATCATCTAAGATTCTGATTCTGGCAATTAAATCTTTGCAGAGCTGGTTGGCTTTATGCCTCGCTGAGTCCTGACAGTCCAAGTGGGATCCTCCACAAGTCCAACAGAGCAATTGCATGTGCAGGATCAAGCCTCCTGCAGCCTCTCTCTAACATAAGACTTGATGTGATACCGTGACTGGTTCACATGCTTGGAAAGCTGTCCGGCAGGTGTAACTCCTAGGACAAATCCTTTTTTTTTTGCCTTACACATACCTTCCTTCAGCTGAGACAAATACTTGAAAAAACCTGTATTTTCCAAAATAAAATCTTTTATGTAGTTTTATCATTTATTTTGAAGTTTTTACAGCACAAAACAATCAATGAAGGTAGTTTCCACACATTTTTGTAGTCAAAGAACCTTAACACTTGAAGCCTATAAAACCATCTGGTGTCGTATCTCTTTTATTGTACCTACAGATAAAAAATAAAGAATCAAATGCACAAAATAAAGTGGAAGTACTACACTGTCAGAAAGACTACAGTGTCACTATCCATTTATCTAAATTCTTCTATATTCAATATGCTGTTATCTGGGTATCTATTGTCAAGGCATTGCATGACTCAGTTTCAATACGCAACATTCAGATATTCTGATAGAAGGTGGAAACTTCACACAGACTAGATATCAATGAAGAATAGAGGGCAATAATATTTTATAGACTGATGAAGTGGGCTTTCACATCTGTCAAACCCATTCAATGAAGCATTTTAAATACTAAAATACTTTTAGTCTCATAATTCAACATACTATGCCAAAGTGCTTTCAGCAAAAACAAGGAAGCTAGAGAGGTGTTACAGGGTACTGCATAATAAGTAAAGGGTAGCAGAAGCTGACCCAAGACATGCAGGAATAATTCTCTTAAAATCACTAGGGTTTGTTCATTTTGCTCTGAGATTTAATTTAATCCCAGATGCCTAATTACTGTGACATTGTAACAAGCAAGCATTATTATGGTCAGCCTGAAATAACACTATAGCTAAAACGATTTTTGCTTTGGTATACGATATCATTATTAGAACAGAATAGCTCTTACATAACCATACTTAATTACAGAAAGTTAAATTAAATTATTAATTAACAATTTTAATAAATGTTGTTTTATCGTTAAAATATGTCTAGCCCTCACGTGGAAGTAATCAGTGCAAAATAAACATTTTTGACCTTTTAATTAACAAGTTAGATAACTTTTAATACAAAAAAAGATATTACAATATTTTCATCTCTCAAATACCCATAACTAATTATCTTAAAGTAAATTAATTTGTCCTGCTTTTCAGTTTATGTTGAGCTAATTGTATGATACTGATTCTGTTAGTAACAGCTCCACCTTTTAATTCTCTGCTGAAATATGCAGGTAAAGCAAAAAAAGAGTCCTGCTGCTTAGTTTGGAAGTTAAATCTTGCTAAATGCACAATGTCATTTCATAGAACTCCTTATGACAGCTTTAGTGTTATTCTTACTGTCTCTGATAAAGAAAATATTAAAAGTTGGGGTTTTTTTATAATTTCTTCCAGTTTTTCTAATATTTAATTAGTTTTCTCTACATAAAAAACTTCAGGTTCTACCAACTCCGAAAAGCTGTGATAGCATCTTCTGCTTAGGCCAGTTCTTAAGTTTTAAAATTAACAACATAAGAAGTTGGTCATTCCTTGTAACCATATTGGGTTTTGCCAAGATTTTCTGCTGGGACCACTCAGATTAATCATCTACTTCTTTTTTTCAGTTCTGCCAGCCCTTCTTCCTAGCTAGAAGAGAAATTTAGGGTTAAAAAAAACAAACAAACAAACAAACAAACAAAACCCTTAGAATTCTAATCTCTGTTTTTCATCACTGTGACAGATTTGACCAGCTGTGCTTTCCATATGCCTCTGAGGAGAAAACAGAGGCACAGGAACATGTGAGGTGCTGATCTTATCTGTTAAGAGAAAGGCTCAAGGATGCTGGGACTCTACAGAAAGTTTGAGATTAGAAATCCACCTCTTGGAGATGAGATGATGACCTCATTTCTACTCTGAATCACCTAAAAGAGACATTACTGCTTGTATAAATTATGTTACCTTCATCAGAAGTGTTAGTCCAGCCTCTTAGCTCAAAAGACCATATATTTAAGCCTTGCAGCTTTGCAATACTTCTAACCAAATGGGCCTCTTTACTTCAGCACAGTGATAACACTGACGAGTCTTAAAAATCATGTCCCAGATTTCTTTCCACCATTTAAACTGCTGTATTACAGAAAAATTATTTTTTAAGGCAGTGTAGAGCTGTGTGGCCTTCAGGGCTGCACTGGAGACTAAATGTTTCTGTCTCAGCATTTTCAAGTCTTTATATTTTCTTCAAAGTAATTCAAAGGCAAGGGCTGTTAATCTTACTACTTTTGAAAAAACTTACTTCTGTAAGCACATAAAAGGATTTTATAGGAGCAATTATTCTCAGAGTTCAAGCAAATTGTATTATATTTATCTGTAAATAGATAATTAAATTGGACATTAAAATTATGTCTATTCTATCCACTATGAATTTACTTACTGATACTATTTCCATTTTATTTATTATGCTCTTTTCTTGATATTTGCACATGCTGTCTTTAATACAAGCTGAGTAGAATGTGTCCTTCTGTAACTCTCTATATAAGACCTAATAGCACTGAAAAGGCAATATATTTAGCTACATTCCTATATTGCAAAGCACATAAGCAAAGGAACAACACTGACCTGCCTGACAGAATTGTTACTTAAACAATGTTAAACGTTTCTTGATTTTTACAACTAGCATGATTTTGAACTCATACAAATGGAATGCAAATATCATCAAATCCAGAACTACTGAAAGGTGTAAGGAGAAGTACCTAGAACTCTAAATAATATGTGTCTTTGCCAGTCAATGTATTTTAAAAGGCAAATATTCCTCCTTAATCTTGGATCTACATATGGAATTCCCACTGACACCAATAAAAATTACAAGCGGAAGACAAAAGGAAGAAATCATCAAGATTGTCTTCTCAAAGTAAAGCAATTAATGATTATTTCTTTATTATTGTGCTGGTTCCAAAAAAATGGAAGAATGCAATTTTACTAGTATAGGACAAGTGGATCAGACACAATTATATACAGATTTGCATCTGAACTTTCTCTTACCTAGAATGAACTTTTGTTACTTATTATAAGACTTGTACAAAGTCAATAAAGAGATTTTACAAATTTCAGTATTATAACCTGAAAAGTAGTTAAAGATGTGGAATTAATTTTGAAAGATGAGAAAGTGATTTATGTGGAATAATAAAATCACAGAAGTTAACAATCCTGTACTCTACCAAGATAATGCTGTTTTCTAATGGAAAAAAGACCATTACTCTTTATAAAGTGTCAAATAGTTATGGCTTTATACTGAAATAAATCAATTTACTGAAATAACTAAATGTCTTCAAGTTCATAGCTGCAATAATCTAGTTTGTAATTTACATACAGTAGGTGAAGAGCTAATGAGTCATTTTCCAGACTAGAAAAGCAAATGGCATTAGTATTTTTGAAATCTATCCAAACTCAAAGTGTTTATGTAGTAGTTGGTAAATTATGACAGCTGGCCTGTTGCTAAACTGAACAGGATACCTGGTCTGGACATTAGACACAGACAACAAAAATCCTAACTTATGCACTGCTAGTATGTATGTTGCACATTTCATATCCTAAAACTGCCTAAGTAGCATTCAGTGAGCAGAAACGCTAGGACGATTCATGCATTTTTTTCCAAAGAAATCTGTTCTCCTACACTCTCTTCGTTCTAAAATTACTTTTAATAGTATTATGCTTAAAGTAGTAAGCCTAAAATGCCACACCACAAAACTTCAGAGGGCAACTTACTTTTATTTTATTCCAGTAACTTGTGACCGCTAAGTCCAGTTCTTCTCTCTCATTGCATGAAACACCAGGTTAGAACACCTGTTTAGATGAAACACCATCTTTATTGCTTGAAATGATGGCACACTACTGCCAGGGACCCCTTCACTGGAGCCAGGGAGTCTGGAGAACAAAACTGTGCTCTCCAGCGGAAACAGAGGGGCAAAGGGAGCAGCCTAGGATGCCTTTCTTCTCTGGAAACTTCATCTGTGGGCTATGGAGTATTATGACACTTGTTCAGGTAGTTTGGTGATACTGAATTGTAGAATCACAGAATGATTTGGGTTGGAAACGACCTTCAAATCATCTTGTCCCAGCCCCCTGCCATGGGCAGGGACTCCTCGCACTAGACCATGCTGTTCTGTCGCCTGGCCTTGAACACTTCCAGGGATAGGGCAACCACAGCTTCTCTGAGCAATCTGTTCCAGTGTCTCACTACTCTCACAGTAAAAAATTCTTCCTGCTATCTAATCTAAATCTACCCTCTTTCAATTTATAGCCATTCCTCATTGTCCTACAGTCCTTGTTGCAAGGAAAGGAGTAGATAATTCTCATTCAATTTATTATTGCCAAGTAAATATTTCCAACAACAGGCTTAATAATTCCAGAGGAGAAGGTAAACATCAAGGATCTGAAGTAAATACAAGGTTTGCAACTGAGCACAACCTCATGACTTTTCTGGACTAAGAAGTAACTGGTGCATTGCCTTCCCAGCAGGTATTTGTTACTACCTTATGCTACAGTAACAGCCACTACAGGACGCTGTTAAGTTCACTCCTGGGCAACCAGGAATGTGCACCTTCAATGTAATTCAAGTTTAGTGCCTCTTTTTTCAAGTTGAAAAGATCAGGAACACCTGGTTAGTGGTAATGACAAATAAGAACTGGAAGAAAGCAGGAGTGACGGCCATCTGTAAAGGAACAGGTATAGGGGAAGGACCAAGGGTGCCTGAGCGCTGGGAAAGGTTTCCCAGAGAGGTTGTGGAGTCTCCCTCCTTAGACAATTCAAAAACTGCCTGGATATGGCCTTCCACAACTGATGTAGGTAGCCTTGCTGGAGCAGGAGGTTTGGACAAGATGACTACCCAAGGTGCCTTCCAACATCAACCATTCTGTTATTCTGTAAGGTGCATGCACATCCCTGAGTTTAATGTCCATGGAGCCGAGGGGAAAGAGAAAGTAAACACATTAATGTCAACTCTTTGAATAAAACAAGAGGAGAAGAAGCCAAATTGCAATTACCATCAAAAAACAAATCATGTCAAAACAGTCTTTTTCCTTCCTCTAACAGGTTAACAGCCTCCTGAGCAAAGGAAAACAGTAATTGCAAGTATTTGGTTTGTCTAGGAAAGCTTTTGGCAACTTTGGGCACAACATTATGTACAAGTACAGAAGCATGAGCGAGACAGAAAGAATACAGGGTAATGCCAAAGTGCCAGTAGTCATTACTAGCACACTACCAACATAACTGTCTTGAGCACAGTCTCACATATATATTCCCTTTGCTGGTTTTTGTTGTTTTTGTCCCCCCAGTTTTTGCCTTCAGGATCTGGGTAACAGCTGAATAATGTTTATCAGATGTACACCAAAACAGAAGAAAGAGTAAGTATACCAGAGGACAATATCTGAAAATGTATTTACAAATATTCAGCCTGTGGAATCATGGGCTGAAAGGTCCTACTTGATTATAGAAGTCTATCACCTTTGTAACTCACAATGTGTGAGTGTGTTTGTGCATGTATACTTATATATTAGCTAAGACAGGTTATTGATTTGAAAGAGAGATGTCATGGACTGGGTCCCCCTATTTGCATGTGCCATGTGATCTTCTAAACAGAAGTTGAATCAACACATTAGGAAGTTTTGGTTAAAAATCTGCAAGGCTCCTTAACTGAATTATTACCAATATCTTATTGAAGAGGGAAGAAAGGCATTTGACCTTTCTGCTTTACAGATTATTACTATCAAGTAAGATTAAGAATGGTTTCTTGTCGTAGGTCAAGTTGAAGCTTAAGCATACTGGGGAAAATACTAAGATCACATGCTGCAGGAATTGATTTACTGTTGGAAACAAAATTACACTGGAAACAGTAACACAGAACAAACCTGACTTTTTCTTCACCGAAAGAAAAGAATAGAAGGAAGCACTTGTGAATATGTGTACAACATTTTCCTAGCCATAAACTAGCTAAATAAAAAGCATTTATAAAATAATGTATTTAAAGAGTTTACCAGTTACATGTCTTAATATTGATATTTCCAAATACTTCCCCTGATTTTCAGTCTAATCACAAATGCCAGACCAATTATCCTCCCAGGCCACCCTCTTGCAAAAAGTACATAGCCATTTCCTAGAATTAAGCTCTAATCAGAAAAAAGAACCCAAACAAACAAACAACAAAATAACAAAATGAACCAAAACAAAACCAAATATCCCCAAACCCAAAAACCTGATGTTAAACCAAAATATTACTGAACCAAAATATAGTCTGTGTTCCTCAGTATTTGCTTCTATTTTGCAGAACTTTGATCATCATTGTTCATTGTTATCCATTGCTTTGTAATTATCAGTTTAATTCTTCACTAGAGAAAAGAGTGCATGCATTTTTGAAGGGCAACAATAAGCAGCAGCAGACATGCACAACCGCAGGACAAGCTAGCTAGCTGATTATAGCTGATTAACTCTTCATGTTACAGTCACTGTAAGTAATCTAACCAGGCAACTGGAGAGCTTCCCCAGAATGGTAGAATTAAATTATTGAATAAGTTTTGCCAATTTACACATTTAGATGATATTTAGGTGGTGACACTAGCAAAAGGAAGTGAAGTAGTCATGATAGCACAGAGCTTAACGGGCAGTGTGGGTGGTTACTCGAGAGAAGATTGATCTTTTTCCAGAGTTCTTAGTTTATACTGACTAAATAAACAACTAGTGAGATTAATTTTAAATGTGTTTCAAATGCTTCAGTTTTCCCCAGTAATTTCTAGTGCCCTAAATTATGAAACATATGAAATCATTTTTAATGGCTGATTCATCCATGAGTCAATCCTATAAAAGCAAAATTTCACACACAGAGGGACTGCACCACCTGCAGCATCTGATAAGCTTCCTTAGGCTGTATGTGAGCATGACATCCCTTAAACATGTCCAAGTGCTACATCACAGAAACAAGGCACTTGATTATTCACAGCATATTTTTTGTAACTATGCTAGTAATCAGTGCCTGTTGAGAAGGCAAGTGGACAAACATTGCAGTTTCTTCATGTTACTGTATGTCCTTGGATTCCTTTCCTATAAATCAGTACAATAAGCAGGTCACATTATCTTCCTGCTTCTTAGCATTTCAATATCCCTTTTACCCAGGAGGGTAATGATCTCTTACATAGAAGAAAATTATATATATATATTACAAAAAAAAAATTAAAAAAAATCAAAAGAAAAACTCAAATAAGGTGGTGTTACTATGCTTGATAGGAAATGTCAGCATGGCATTACTGACTTTTATTTAGTTACAGTAAAACATGCTTCTGAGAGGAATGCTCATAGTGGGAGCTATAGACAGGTAAAAAAAGGTAGGTAGGGATTAAGTATTTTCATGACAAAAGTATTGAAATATTGTGAATTAGCCAAACACTTAAGAGCTCAGCTGTTGCACATGTCTGTCCTTCTGGAAGATGTTTTCTCAACAGCACCTTAAGTACAAGACAGTTCTACTTGACTGAAGAGTGTTCAGAGTTGCTTACTGGCTGGAGGTCTAATGTGCTTAATTGAGTACGTAAGTATGAATAAGGCACAACCAAACCAGATAATAAACCATCATACTCAAGTAATGCAGACTTCTAATCATTACTGTGATTCTTTTTGCAAAATGAATATGAAAATTACTTATAACATGTGTAATACATTACTCATTAAATGTGCAATATAAGCAAGGTAGAGTTTCATAAAGCAACAATTGATATGAAAGAAATCTATAAATTACAAAAGAAGGGTAGCTGAAATAAAAGCAAATGAATCCTCAGAAAATTTGCCAACACCACCAAGCTATTCAGTGCTGTCGAACACTGGAGGGAAGGGATGCCATCCAGAGAGACCTTGATATGCTTGAGAGATGGGCCAATGAGAACCTTATGAATTTCAACAAGGCCAAGCACAAGGCTCTGCACCTAGGTCACACAGCTACAGGCTGGGCAAGAATAAGAGCAGCTGTAAGAAGAATGACTTCAGCTGGTGGATGAAAAGTTCAACATGAGCCAGTAATGTCACTTGCAGCCCAGGTTTACTGCATCAAAAGAAGCGTAATCAACAGGTTGAGGGAGATGATTCTGCCCCCCTTTACTCCACTGTCATGAAACTGCCCCTGGAGTACTATGTCCAGCTCTGGGGCTCCCAACACAAGAAGGAATGAGTCCAAAGGAGGGCCACGAACATGATCAGGGGACTGGAGCACCTCTTCAATGAGGAAAGGATGAGAGCTTGCTCAGGCTAGAGAAGAGAAGGCTCCAGAAAGACCTTACAGCAGTCTTCCAACACCTAAAGGGGGCCTACAAGAAATCTGGAGAGAGGCCTTGTACAAGGGCATGTAGTGATGGGACAAAGGAAAATGGTTTTAAGTTGAAAAGGTAGATTTAGATCAGATATAAGGAAGAAATTCTTCACTATGAAGATGGTAAGACATTGAAACAGGCTGCCCAGAGAAGTTGTGGTAGTGTTTAAGGCCAGGTTGAATGGGCCTTTGGGAACTTGGTCTAGTGAAAGGTGTATCTGCCTGTGGCAGGGGGTGCAACTGGATGATCTTTAAGGTCTCCTCCAGCCCAAACCATTCAATGATTCTATGAAAGATCACATGTCAAAGCCTACTTGTCATTCCAGAAATTTACAACCTGAAAAACAAAAAGAAGCAAATGACCAAACGTTTCCAGTAATAAACAATAAAAAGCCCACCCAAGGACTGGGTTAAGTCTTAAGAATATAGTCTATAAACAAATCTAAGCTGTTTCTTTGTGCACTAGTATGGGAAAGCTGATGAAATACATTCAGAAAGTAGCAGGTGAAAAGTGTGATTCATCATGCAATGGGATAAAATTACTGTTACTTCTTTCATTAGCAATTCAGAGTGAGGGTATGCCCTTATTGAGAAATGATTTCCACATAAAGAGCAAATTTTTTATATTCACAAAGCTAGTGTACATAAGCAATATTTCAAGTTCACATGCAATGCTATTTAAAGACAAATGGAGTCTTCCTAGCTGAGTTGGGTGAGATTCAGATTTGACCTTCAGTGAATGAATAAAGATGCTGAGAACTGGGGAAAAAACCAAAACAAAACAAAACAAAGCAACAACATGAATGGTGTTTAATTATGTGATAATTAACATTGATAGTTTGAGCTAAACTTATCCTTTAAGAATAGCTTATATGCCTTACCTACCTGCTATAGGCATGTCCAAGCTGCTTCGTGCTGCAAGCCAGAGATTTGCTCATATGACTGAGGCATATAACACATATAAAAAATACAGCACAACTCAGATACTTCTCCATGATGAGAAAGACAAGACCAATTTTAGCACATCCTGTCTAGTATTAACACACCCCACAACCAGAGGAAAATGGTCTTAGCATAGAAAGAAAGCTTTTTAGAGCCCATCCTTTCATTTTGCAGCCCCTTTGCAGCTTCACATCAGTAGGCTCTCTAGGCTGTCTCTCTCTCAAGACTAACCCTGTTCCTAATCCAGGACCATAGATGGAGTTCATATCTGTTACTAAAATATTATTTATTTTCTGAAACTAACATGTAGTAGGAATGAGCACCAGAATATCCGAAACAATGGAGTCACAACCTGAGGTATCCCATTCATGCTAGCTTGTCAACCTTTGGTGTAGAGAATATTAGCATCAAAAATTTGTACCAAACCCAGGGAAAAGAAAGTGAATAGTAAGCTCTTGTCTGAGAACTTGAGAACTTGTAATATTCTCAAGGCAAGATCTACATAGCCAGCTGCAGCAAGATGTGAGCTCAGTTCCTCTAGCCCAAGCTGACCCAAAGAAGCGAGATCTGGTCTGGACGCTGTACAACTGTGGTGTCAAGCTCATTTGACTTCAGACATGGTGTGCTGACACATCTCTATAACTTCTAGGCAAATGCTGAATTGTATCCAGTTACTGAGGAGGATCAGCAAAGCTTTTCTAGTCTACTTGCTGTTGAATTCTTCACAAGCTAGGAAGGGAAACATGGTAATTCATAATTACTTATTTCAACAACTGCCAGCATTTACCCTGTTGAGGACACCCTGTGAAGTTGTATATGCAGACTAATAATTAAATAATTTTAATGCTAATTAATGAAGAGATTATATCTTTTTTTCTTTGTTTCAAACAACTGCAGTTATCTATTCTGTATGATGGTAACAGATGCAAGACAGTAAATGACATTTTACTAGCGCTGCTCACCATCAAATTCATGCAAGAAAGAGAAAATGTTATTGACAGCATTCAGGGAGTTCCTTGAATCAAAGGTCAGTTGATTACAAAGCATTCATCAAAGAGAAGTGTATAAGAAAACAACCTGAAGAAATAAAAAATTTCCATAAATTACTAGCAGTGAATGGAAGAGAGGAAGTTAGGTTCCCAAAAATGTTCTTGACCCTGCCAAGAGGAACAGCTCTTGGTGGCTATATCAGGTTTACACATTGCAACTACCTCTGAAGTACCAAGAAGCACACAAGATCTCTGTTTCTTAAAAGATGCAGCATGTTAAGTCACAGAGAGAAGCTATATATCCCAGGCTGGGAATTGCAGCATGCTGATATATCTGCATAGATTTCTGACAGTTGTGATGCTATGTGCACAATATATGTGGATTCTGTTCTGGAATATTTAAAGAATCATACTAAAATGATTTTATGAATTAATTTTAAAACCAGAATAACTGCAGATAGTTCATAATGAAGTATTTTGTATACAATGTGTGAGGCAGCTGTATCCATTTAGCTGAGGCAGGTAACCTATTTTTATAAATAAATGAAGACATCTTGCCATGCAGGTAGACCTTATTACCTGACAAATGAAGTCACTAGGAACATCACAGGAGATAAAATTGTATCAGCCAAATGAATTATTTCAAGACCTTTTATTTGTCAGCGACGATTTTCATCAGTTTACTGTAGCTGTATTTAGATGGTATTGTTGTGACTACATCTTTCTCTAACTTGTGACTGAGGTCTACAGCTTTCTTATTGAATCTCACTGCTTACCTCTCTTTTCATTTTCATTCTTCACTGAAAATTACAGATGGTACAGACTGCATAAACAAGTTACTGGCACTATTTTGCAGCATACTGTAAGTTGCTTTCTATTTCTGTCATGATTATATTTTAACAGTCATTGCCATTTTGTGGGATTTTGGGTTGCCTAATATGGAGAAGAGCAATGAATATGCCTTAAATGCTGAAGACAAGCCCCGATATGACCATGATGTCGAATGCTGTGCAACACACAGTATATTTTGCTGCCAAAGTCTTCTTGCTGATATTTACATGAATGTGGGCAGTTGCTTAATTAAAATTGGAATGGATTATTTTTAATTGACATCTGGGGAGAAATACTTTTTTTCCTTTACTTATGAGCTGTGAAACTCTGTGGCTATACAGATCAGTAATTTCAATGTAATTATCCCTTTCTTACTGATTGTCTAGTATGGCTCAAAATTTCTTATTTAAACAGGGTCACCTGTTAAAGCATAGCTACCTTGTTACAGTGTTGATGTCACACTTGCAAGTTTACATTAAAAGGCATCTGCCTCAGCCTTTTTTCAGAAATGAAGTAATCATTAGCAGAGACTACATATGTCATGCCCCTGAACTATCTCAAGTAACACAAAAGTTCTGTTAAAAATCTAATTTTGTTTGTTACAATGTCCAGAGCTCTCATATTCTTTGCAATTATTTATCTTAGGTACAAAATAACTACAAAGCAATGACAGCATGGAATGCATTTTTTTTTCCATTCACTTTAAGAACTACAATAAAGGAAGCCAAATGGATTAAAAAGATAGAGCTGGAATGTACTAGAATTGAAATGGATATGAAAAAAGAAAAAAACACCCACAAAAAACCAACCGAACAAACAAACTCTATGTTGTGAACTTTTTCAAATTGTTTCTGTGTTTTGCAGATTCAGAGAAAGCACTGGTGAAATGATGGCTTCCAAAGCGTTCTATTAGTCTTATTTTACCATTACCAGGAACATTAAATAATCTTTGACAAGTCTTAAAGTTGTCAAGTAAATATCCATACATCACCAATAAAATGGAAGAACCTGGCTATGAAGGTAGAGTTGCAGAGGCAACGACTACGCAGTCTGCAGTCTCTGAAATGCTTTGTGTCCATGTATTAGCAAGCGCCCGATTTATAGACCCGCTGCAGACATCTTAAACACTCCTGCCATCTGCTGGTTAATTTACACTTGACTCTACCGGCGCTTCAGCAAAGTAGAAAAACGAAGCATATTCTAAAATGCTTTTAAAAAATAATTTAGCTTTGGTATTCTCTCAATGTATTCTAATGAATCTCTTTTTATTGTTGTTGAACAATCTTAGCGTTACAAGATCAAGAATACTTTTATTTCTGAATTGTTCACAGAAGGAACCACCAACAGTATGAAAGAGTGGCCTGTGATATTACTTTCCTCCGTTTTCATTTTTATTTCCTATAGTACATCAGGTCAACGTTGTCTGCTGAGTAGAATCTTCCATGTTGAAAGAGGGAAATATGCCAGCTTTCCATATTCCTGTTTTAGCAGCTGATTTGGTGTTGAATTTAATTTTATGGTTTCTGTGGTTCAGAAAAGAAAAGACAAAAAAAGAAAAATACTTTTGGAAAGTTGTATGTAAACAGCAGCAGTAATTGCTCTGTATCAAAAAAGTTACACATACAGTAGTTATCATGGCAACCGAAGCTTTCAGGGTTATGTCAAGAATAGCTCTTACCACTTCATGTTAACTAAAATTAATCCTAATCATTTAAAAACTGACAGCATCTACCTTTGCAATTAACTTTTCATACATAAAGGCAAACACTAGCATCACTGAAAAGTATACTGCTTGACTAGAAAACTGAGGAAAGTGAGAAGATGCTATTCCTAAAAAGATTTCTAACAAAGTTGCATTATTGAGCATTTCCATAAAACAGCCACAAATAAACTAACAGAAGTCCGCATTAAACAATCTGCTTGGATAAAAAAAATTAGCCAGTGGTGTCTGGGACTGCAATCCAAAGGCAAAAGAACAACAATAATCCAAGTTGTTTGGATAAGGGTCTACACTCCCTCACATTTCCTCCATTTTCAAATCTAGGATTATGATCCAACCTAGATTTCAGGTTCAGATCAGGATGTCTCTGATGTTCAGGTGCTCTTTTGTTGATCCTAACCAGCTCTAGATGGGGTAGTTGTTCAAAACCTAGGAAAAGGATGACCAAGAATGGTGACGTTTGTCGTGTTCATCATGGAATTGTATCATTGCACATATTGATTCATTGGTAACATTAATTCTTTATTAACTTTTTCCAGAATTCTGTGAAAACTTCTTGATTCTGTCGTTTTCACCAGGTAGAAATGAAGAAATGATATGCTTATGGAGACGTAAGGCTAATTCTAGAATAGATTTACCTGGAAAGGACAGGTTTTGATTTCTTATTCTCCATATATTGTAATGCTGATATTTGGTAAAAAAAAAAAAAAAAAGTCTGTGTGCTAAATCCTAATTTGTTTAGTGCTTATGTAAAATACTAGTGAAAATTCACTGATTAGTACTAGTTCAGTCTTGCTGTGGTGTAACCTAGAACAGGATCTTATCCTTCACTTTAGACCAGAATTAAAGGGGAAATTCGTGTCGTTATATCATTTCTAAATAAATTATCTCATTAAAAAAGCCCAGACCTGAGATTACAGACTAAGGTGTACTAGAACTTTATATGTTCAAACCATACAAGTACATGTTTTAATTACCTCTTTATCTTTTAGTTTTGGTGAGAATAGAAACTATCAGCTAACCAAAAATAAAATTAGAAAGTTTGTTGCTGAGATCCAACTAGTTGGCTACAACCAAAATATGCTAGCAACCTCACTGGAAATGCCTCCCTTCATTTGCAAGATTTCTAGACCATTTTGTAGACTAGACAGCTCTGAACAATAATCAATTTTTGTTATGCTTATCTTAACAGAACTCCCATGTTTTTGTTGCATTAGTCAGTATGTTGCTGTTACACTCAGATAGCTTCTAATATGGCATGTATTTGTCCTACATTCCCTAAAAGCAGCAAGGCTTTTTAAGAATGAAGTACAGAACATAACTTTAGCCACTGAATATTCCTGGCTAACCAATTTGAAGCGTGAATGAATTAAAACAGAATATTAAGTAGATGAGAGAAAAGAGGAATAATGTGGGGTCATGTGAGGGATAGGTTCTACAATAGAACATGTTAACAATAGCATTGTCAGCATTGACTTATTTCTGCTCTTGTTGATGTCAGGGGGAGCAAAGAAAACCCAGCACAAAGCACTTCTGAAAATCCTACCCAAAGGTTTCACATACCCATATATAACATATATTCATATATAACATATAACCAGGCCTTTTGTTTTCTCTTTCGTCAATGCTAGTTCCAAAATGATGGAATCAAGTAAAAAGCCAGGGTATGCATTTACCATGTTAAAAAAGTTTTTGTTAAGATTTTAAGCTCTGTGGCTTTATTTCATTTGCCAGTGGTTGAATCTAAAATTGGCAATTTCCTGTCTTGTATCTACACATCTGTATTACTGAGGGATCCAGCAACATGTGGGCTACATGGGAACACGAATTACTTCGTTGCTTTGTGTGCCAATAGACTAAACTCTGAGAAGGGAACCTTTAACACTTCAGAAGAGGTTGTTCCGCTGAATCTGTTGTTCCACATTTGGCTCTTCTCAACTTTATTTCTGGGGCTGCTACTATGCATACTAACTAACCAACCATTTTGTAGTTGAGCCGGCTCAGCATGGCTTTCTTATTTTATAACTGGGAAAAAAACCAACCAACAACCAAACCAAACACTTTAACAACAGTTGGATTGTTTATATGTACATATCAAAGGAGATCAGAAACTAGCTTAGCAATAAATGGTGCTATTTTATTTAAGACAATATCTCAAAACCTGCTTCATTTCTTTAAATAAATTTCTCTTTGGCACAATTTGTACCTATAGGAAAGCTACCACATAATTTGGCAGAGAGTGACACAGTTGGCAGCCTTCACTCAAAGGAGGTCCAGGACTGGAACCAAGAGGGATACCATAAGCCAGCATTGAGGTGCGTTAAAAGAGTTACACAGGGAGGATTTCACAGTGGTTGCCCACACCATGGCTGATCCAAGCCATTGCTATTAGCTTCTTGGTTTCAGGAGCATTGAAGTCATGCAGAAAAATAAATGAATGTATCTAAGCCTTTCTTACTCCACTCAGAGGTCTTTTGCCCCTCCCTGCCTTAAGCTCACTTAAGAATTAGAATTTTCCATTTCCTGTAAGACATTTTTAGGATTGTAACCTCCAGAATATAGAACTGTAGAAGTATTTTTGTTTCCAAGTAGTTCATAATAGCAGATTCGGGTACTTGACATTTTGCTTGGGTGTTCATTACAGCCTATTTGGATAAAGTTCTAGCTCACAGACACTGCTGAAGTTCTGCCTAGCAAAAGTTTGCAAGGTGTAAAACAAACACAAAAACTAACCACAAAAGAACATCTCTTTGTGTGTTTTTATTACCTTGCTATGCAGAAGGAGAAGAAAAAAAAAAAAGAAAAGAACCCAAGAAAACCCACAACTATTTAAATTCTACAAACAGTTGAAAGTCCTGCTGAATAACTACATTTTCCAATTTGAGAAAAGAGTATTGCTGTGCTCTGGTTGGTGGGCTCTAAATTGCGTATTTTGGAGGAAAGAGCAAAAGAAGAACGTGGCTGGAATTGAAACAATTCCAACATCAGTGCCGCAGCACCACCTCTTGTCAATGCACAGCTGCACAGATCTCACTGCTCAGTTTTGACTTGCGCATAAAGTGGCACTGTGATTGTAATAAGAGTACTTTTATTCTGTAAATTGCACCCCAAATGGCATGCTGTTTGCTATAGCCTCCTTCTCCAGTAAAATTGCTGTTCTACAATAATCAGAGATGAAAAAAAGATAATATTCAAGGTGCTATTTAATATTAATTCATTTCATATTGGTTCATTGATATTTATTAAAAAATTCTCTAATGTTCAAAACAGTGGGAGATAAACTTGTTATAAGTACATTGCAATTTGTTATCTTTTAAGGTGAATCCTGACTGTTTATCCACACTGATCCTGCGGCTGATGCTGGAATTACCAAGATTTTGAAGTCCTCTTAAAAGAGAGAGGGGTTTGAAGACAGGTAGGTGAAGGACAAAGAAACAAACCCTTTCTCTTCAGTGGAGTTCAGTGGAGGCCCCTGAGGCTGCCAAGGAGGTGTGACACAGGACGTGAGGCAGCGTCTTGGGACCTTTTGACTGGAGACACCCCAAAATGTTGTCAGCTCGGCCTCACAGCAAGGCATGCTAGTGCCAATTCACTCCCAGGGCAGCTATGTTGCTGACCATAAAGCTCGAGCATCTCTTTCAAATGTTATGGCAGGTGTTCTGATTCTGACTGTATAACTTTCGTGTTTCCAGTTGCATTTTGGAAAGGGATGTAACAGATCCTTGACAGATGAGAATTATTCTGAAAGCCAATTGGATGAGCCTGAAATTGTGGTATTCACCTGCAAAGGTTGAATGAAATATTTATACTTTGACTAAATTTGTATTTAAAAACAAGAAGAGAGAAAACAAAATTGTTTTAAATTACATGAAAAGAAATGTATTCTTTACATTATATACTCTGTACTAGTACTCTCAACTAGTACTTCAGTGGAGAGACTACGATTAGCCTACCCTAAGCCATGTAGAATTAGGCATAGCATCTCTCTTGAATCTTTGGAAATACAGATTCAAGAAGCAACAGAGAAATGCAGGAAAGGGAATTGTGCCAAAGACAGTGGAATTCAATGTGAACAACTGTACCACCTTTCTCACTAGTAACAGAAAAAAAAAAAAGGCCAAAGACATTGAGATGAGGTGGGGAGTTCTTTCTAGTTGACTGAATTTCTGTTCCTCTTGGAAAATGTTGTGCACAGAAGCATATTTCTGCTTTTCATCCAGAAAATAAATCTGGCCAATTATAGACCTCTGAGGAGTGAGGAAGAAGAAAAGGGAACACAAAGGCTCATTCCTGCCCCTTCTGCTTCTTCTTGAGTAGGTGCTTGATATTCCATGGGCTTTCTGACAAGGAGGGATTTCTACTCCACTGAGTACACAGATTTTTTATGGAAAATAAAAATAAAAATCTTAGCTTTCTCAATAAATCAGTATAAAATTAGAAGATGAGCTTCTTAAATGCATCTGGGTAAGCTGGTTGCCTGTGATAATTAGTCAGTGATTCCTTGCCAGTGCAGGGAATGGGAAAGCAGCTTTTATTAATCCAATTCAATAACTGCACATTTTCAGGGGAACACAGTTTTTTTGGGTTTTTAAGATATGGCAGTCTATAAAGAAAAAAAAACAAACCCAATCAACCAACCAACAAAAAACAAACAAACAAAACAAAAAAAACCCCAACAAAATCCCAACAACTACAATAGAAAACCAAAACTCGAAACAAAACCAATCAACAAAAACCAAAACCAATCAACAAAAACCAAAACCATGCAGTTTATAAGAATACATGCGACCCTTACAAAGGTATTTTGAAATGCTTTCCTGGCCAAAACAGGACTATTTTTATGAAGTATGTTAAGCTGTTCATCACTTCTCATCTTTAACAGCAAATCATATTCCACCTTGTTCTGCCAAATTCTAATTTTACAAGACACCTTTAAAATATTTTTTCCCTCATAGCATTTAATTTTTGATTCTTTTTATTAACATCTAAAAGCATTCTGCCCCAATTCCTGGACTTCTTTCCTCAAATCTGTCTTACTTCTAGAGTTACTTCATCAACACTTTCCATCCTGCAGTTTTGTTTAATTCTTTAGTTCTGGGAGTATCCTTCCGCTGCTGAAGTACCATAGAGATGCCTTTTCAATCAATACCATAAAGCCTGTTACTGAAGGAAGACATGTTGAATATGTCGTCTCATGAGGCACTTAATTTCAAAAAGGTATCTTCCAGATAATCTTAGATTCTCGGAAACTGTCATGTTCAGGAGTTTGGAGTTTTTCTGAACACATTTGTAACAGAAATTCATAGCTCATTATCTTTCTCAGTTTTAAAACTTGTTCAGTCCTTTGCTTTCAGTAGTATGAAGAGCAAATCAGTAAAAGTGGGCACAAAAATGCACCTGTTCACAGGCCCTTTTTATAGTAAAAGAAGGTTGCTTTTAGGGGAAAAGGGTATAATACTACAGTAAAGTCATAAGAAAAAAGCAAGTAACTTGTCCTGTGTAAGTAAAATGAGCTGGAAAACACTATATAAGGTCACAGCTTGGAGAACTAACTTAATAAATCTGTAAGGACAAGGGCCAAATGAAGAATGGCAGAAAGACCTTACTAGATCCATTGACTGAGCAACAAAACACAAGGTGAATGAAAGCCAATGTCAGTAAACACAAGGTGATGTATACTGGTAAAATCAATCCTAACTCCACTTAGAAAGAGAGATGCTCAAAAGTGGCCATTACCACTCCTGGAGTAGGAGCAGGAGCAGACCTTGGGGCTACAAATTCAGTAAAAGCATCGTCTTCTCCTTAGGGCTCAAAACAAGCAAATAAAACAATAAACATAACAGTGTCACCATATAAATGCCTTAGATCACTGCCTTTTTGAACACTGCATGCAATTCTGGTCCCCTTATTCCAAGCAGAATTAATGCTGAAAATATTCAAGAGGCAGTAAGGGTGATCAAAAGCATGGAGCAGTTTCTGTGAGAGGAACTCTGGAGCAGTTTAGGACACTTCAGATGGGAAAAGTGACATGTGGGGATGAGAGAATGTTGTAGTTGTCTACAAAAATCAAGGTAATCTAGAAAGCATGTCTAGGGACATGCTGTTTACCACCCTTCCTGAAACAAGAAGTGGCTGGCAGTAAACAAAACAGTAAGAGGAGAGTTCAAAACCACAGGAGGAGGTGGTTCTTTCTGGATACTCCCATTTATACAGGGTGAAAGGAAGTCTGGGAAAGCACTTAGAAGCAAATCTACTGAAGTAAAGGCAGAAAATCACATCCACCTCAGGGAATCCATTAAGCTGAGGAAAGTTGAAGACTGGGAAGGTATAACAAATACATGCCTTGTTCTTATTCTCTTCTTGGCCTGTTTATGCACCTGTTTATGGCCATTTTTGGTGACTGGCTACCTACCTAGATAGCCCTGTGGTCTGGCATTACACTGACTATTTCTGTATTCTGCTTGTGGAGCAGCAGATGCTACTGCCAGAGTCCTACTGCTCTATCATGCCCTTAGCATATACAGGCAGAAGAGAGTGTTCAAAGTGAAGGCTTCTCTTTTCTCATAAACAGGAGATACTTTTCTATCTGAACACTTTTTCACCCTATTTAACCACACACAATGGCAAGTGCTGTGGTTTTTTTGCTAAGAAATTAATACCTTCCTGTTTTTACATTCAAGCAAGGATATTGTTTAGTGCATTGGCAAGCATACTATTGTCTTACGTACTATTGCTGATACATTACATTTTGGATTACAAACTGAAAGTTTGTAAGCTTCTGTAAGATGCAAAATGAAAAACTTAAAAACTGCAGGTTTTTAAAAAGTGACAGAAAGAACCTGAAAAGGATTCAAGTTCAAGATTAAAAGAGAGTTTTAAAAGCTGGAATATGAGTTTCATCACCCAGATCAAGGATATTTACGTATTTAAGTTTCTTAAACTTAGCAGAAGTAGATCATACTGAGACATGTATTAAGATGGGAAAGCAGCTTACTTTATAGTCTCATCAAGTAGATGGGTTTGCTTACATCTTTTGAGGTTTCAATTTAATATAATGAAAGGATATAGGGAGGGTCTTCTCATGAGGGAAAGACTCAGGAGGAGCTCTGCAAATTTAAAATTTAAGTGTACTCAGTATCTCTAGCTAAATTTGGGGGATAATTTAAGCCTCTTTACATGTAAAAGCAAATTTTTTTGCCACAAAATTTTCTTCAAATCACTTTTTTTTAATGAAAACTCATAGGGGAAGGGTTATAACACTCCCATTTGAGTAACCCTCATAGAAAACATCCCCCAGATCCTTCTTGAACCATTTCCCTCTTTCTCTGCTAGGAAGTACTTCTTAGGATTGTGGTCTAGCTCATCTGTGTCACCATCAAAGTATGGATAAGGCTTTTGTTTCTTTTTTGCTGGACAGCATTAAAGGGGCATTGCTGTTGCAGGGTGGGTTACCTGACCCTTGGCAGTAATTGCAAAGAAAACAGGTACTCTGAGACCCGATGCCCAAAGTCAAAGCTGTGGCAGATAAGCAGATGGCAGTATAAGGTACACTGCTTGACAAGTCTCTTGCTCAACAGGGACCAGATACACATAAACACACTGCACAACACACATTAAAATTGTCATGCCTTAAGCGATTTGTGGTACCTGATTTTTTCCCACATACCTTTATTATTGTCACAAGAACCCAAGCATATTTA
Source organism: Psittacus erithacus (assembly GCA_009867235.2). Classification (NCBI taxonomy): domain Eukaryota; kingdom Metazoa; phylum Chordata; class Aves; order Psittaciformes; family Psittacidae; genus Psittacus; species Psittacus erithacus. The sequence continues at coordinate 97,834 of WYDI02146891.1, forward strand.
GCATCAGTGCACCAGTCCAGGCACTATTTAAACAGAAAAACTTTAGAAGCTTTGGTACTCATTCTGAAAACATGGAGGAAGTTATCATCAAGAAAGTTTTATAAGAGTAGCTTTTTTATATATGCTTGCTCTTTCTATAGGCAATGTCTCTATAGGGTTAGCAAGCTACGGTACAAAAGCAGAATACTTATTTTAAATTGTTATCAAGTTTTTATGGTCTCTGAAATACAGAGAGAAATCAAGGTGTTCCACATTTCTCCAGCCTGTGTTTAGCAACACACTGTAGACTGATTTCATTTTAGCAATGAATATGTTGTTTTTTACCAGTATTTCTTTGTTAGGTTAAAAGTGAAATGCTTCTTGGATAGACTTCCCTGTAAAAATTTTCCCAGAGAGAACCTCAGCAATTTTCTAATGGAGGACAAGCATGGTGATAACAAAAAAGTAATTTTTTTCTGAATTTTTTTATAAAACAGTTTGGGGTTTGAGTTTGGGAATTGGGTTGGGATTTTTAGGGGTTTTTTTGAAAAAAAAAAAAAAAAAAAGAATTTTCAGAAAACCGAATCAGCACAGGATTATAGATAGAGCTCTTGGAACCCCCAGAGGTAAGATTTTCTATAAAAATTAATCAAATCCTATTTCTTCAAATTAAGATGTGTATCTCATGCGGGTTGAGAGAGGAGGGGAAATTCAAACATTATAAGGCTGAATTTAAGAACTGGCCTCTCTACATGTAGTCACTGTTTGATTGTGGATCCACTAGTCCTTAATCATAGAATAACAGAAGTCATACTAATACATCAAGAACATTTGGGTTTTGATTACTGTACCTCACTCATATCAGAGCTCAGAATACAGCGGCTTTGGCAGGGTCAGCTATAAAGATGCCCAAACTGAGCTCCTAATGAGAACATCCAGAAATCACACTGGTTCATGTGTAAATACTTATGCTTTGTAAGCCTGGGCTGATTCTACCGCTGAAGATTAAATATATTCTGTAAAAGCCTTGTCCTCTGAATCAAAATTTAACTCTGAATCATATAGTGATTTAACTGCCTCGTACTTTGCTTCATCTCCTCACCTTTTCAGCATTTAATGTTTTCAAAAGTACTGCATGCGTCAGTTTCCACAGTGATTGCTCTAGCATCCACATAGTTACTGATTAACATGAGCGGAGTTAAAGGATTATTCTGAGACTTCCAAGGCATTTGTGGTCTTACAAACTGACTGCAGCCTTCTTTTGGGTACAATCCAATTGTAGTTAATTAGGCAGCTTTGAGTATTTCTTTTTACTTCACTGTGTGAGGAATAGCTTTTTTATTGTCCACCATATATATAGATTTTATTGTATCACAGCAGCTCTTCATTGAAGCAATAGCTTCTGTTATCTCTTTTTAAACATGTAACATCTGCTTTTTAGGTGTGTGGGCAGCCTAGATTTCCTTGATGAAGAGAACATCAAATGCTTATTAAATCTGGATGTCAAGCCCTGTGCATTGCAGACGCAGCATATATGATCCTTACAATTAAGGAATGTTCCCTATATTGTTGTTTATGACCACTCCATCTGAATTTGGAGACATAAAAACTTCTTGAGCCTCTATTAATCAGTGGTTTTGAAATCCCTGAGAGCACTGTCAAATATATTGATAAAAAGAAATATAACCCTTAAATTCAAGAGGTTATGGTTAAGTGAGCTTCAATGAGTAAATGGAGAGTTAACACAGTTGTTTGATAATGAGTTCAAGGGACTGTTTACAAAGTAATGAGCACAGTCACAAAACTGTGATCATGAGTGCCTTCTCCATTATTGTATTTATCCGTATACTGTAAAGTGTTAAACTCACAGCTACTGGTCTGCTAAACTGTCACTTGAAAACAACAGCCTTCTCTCCCATTTTAATTCCTCACAAGATCCCTCTGGCTAGCTGCTGAGTTTCCAGTGCAACGTGCTGCAAAAGCTGGCAATGGGGGCAACTGTGCATTCCTTGGTTTGCTTCTGCTATTCAATGCCCTTAAAAGATCATGTTTTCTTCAGGATCGACCACAAAGCAAACCTCATGCAGCCTGGTGCATATCTACGTCTTCCAGCTGCTATACATCTGACTCACAAGCATCTCCCCTGTGTGGCTCCCCAGTGAAGAGACTCAGAATGAGCTATTGTTAAAACTAGACTATGTGGACTCATATTTTCCTTGCTGTCACATTTTCCAATCAGTAGTGCTTCTGTAAAGTCAGTGGAAAATGCTGTCATCCTCCGCAAGACCACAAAAGATGCATTAGCTTGGAGGCTGCAGGCTACAAGTGTGCAAAAAGGATGAACCACTGTGAAGCACCAAGCTGTAAATTGTCCCCAGCCTGTCTGCTGTTCTAGTGATACATGTGGTGTAATGCCATGTTAGAACAGAACAAAGATGTCGTGAGCTTGAACAGGATGTGTGTGTATTTGAACATAAAGACTTATAATAGACAATAAGATTTTTAAAAAGAACTGTAGGCCGTGTCATTAAGTTGTTAAGAAATAATTGTTTTCACTCTCAATATACTGCAACTGAAAGCTAAAAAATGCTAAAGGGATCATCAATCGTGCAAGTTAAGAGCAAGCTACACCAGGGATTTGCAACATCAAGGTTTTTGTGCAAAAAGTCATGAAGTTAAACGAATAATCTTATCAGCTGTTGGCATACTTGCAGGGGCACACAGGCTTCAGTTGCTGAGATGTTCCAGAAGTAACATGAAGAAGTCAGCAAAACCCAACTGCTGAGGCACATGAGTGGATGTGAGTGTGCTGATGCATGGGGGTGGGGGATTTAAAAATAGATAACATACAAGTTTAGTATTTAATACGCAGAGATTACAATTCAGGACTGCCACAACAAAACAGTTTTAGCGTGAAAGCAGGCTTTACCTATGCCAAATATGTGAGCGAGTTAAGAATGAATGGAAAGAATATATGAAGTTTATACTTTCCAATGTGATAAACTCATGACACTTGTCATGAGAGGTCCCAGAGAAACTCTAGTGCTTATTGGAAGTATTCAGGAGTACATGTAATTTTGGAATATGAAAAAAAAAGAAAAAAAAAAAAGACTGAAAAGCAGAATACCTGAAATGCATTTGGCTTGCTTTAATATGACTGAAGCCCCATTCTGCTGAAAATGAACCTTTTTCTAAGACCTCACAATGTGAGACCTTAATTTTATGATGACATCTAAGATGTTTCTGTTTGCATGTGAAAAATTCAAGATATATAACCCTACAAAAATATCCCAGAGACAACATCATTGCAGTGTCATGGGAAAAAGCATACTCAGTATAATTCATTGTTGTTATTGTTGAAATAAAGATTTACTTTTAAATTATGTTTACTTCAAGTATGTTTAACATCCTTTAAAGGCCAAAATTCGAGTATTATTTAAAAGTCTTTGTTACAGAGCAAGCACCCAGGAAGCAAACTCACTTCTCCTTTCATCCTCAGATGCTTATAAAATAGAATAATTGAATGGAGCAGAATTGGTTTCTGGTTTCCTCCATACACTTAGATGTACCAGTGCGACTGAATTTGTCAAAAGTATTTTGACTACATGCTTCAGCCTTTTATCAAGCTTGCCAGTTTAACCCAGTTTTCCCACTCTATAATTTTCTGTCATGCAGATATTTTTTCCCCAAGTTGAATATTTAGTAATTTCCATTCTCTTCTCCTCAGACAGTAATAAATGATGTCAAGAGACACAATTGTTAATAATCAATAATGGATGCAAGAAGGCATTTGCCTGCAGCACAACATGAGTGTTCAAGAGTTTGTGAGCTGGCAGGTAAAAGATGATTTGCCATCAAATTCTTTGTGTCCTGCCTTTGCTTTCTTTATATACAGTGTGTTGTAAACGTCTGATTACAAAACTGGGTTTGTAAGGTTATGTGATAAAGATCGTCTGCACGCATACCAAGGAGCAGGAGGGGTACTCCAAACTATACCTTGCCCTGGCTGCCTCCAGGTCCACCAGCCCATCAAAGGTTGATCGCACAAGCCCCAAGGAGCTCAGGGGCAGGATGGCAGTCAGAAATCCAAATCAAGGGCTCCCGAGGAACAAGCTACCTTGCCAGGGCTGTGCCAGGAAAGCCCCAGCCCATGCCCAGCATGAAACCCACCACCAGTGGCCATGGGGAGCACCCCCAGGTCATGCTTCCAACTGAGGGTGGTTGTTGCAAAGGGCTGGGAGACACGCTGGGGGAGCAAGGGAATAGCAGCTCAGGATTCCATAGGATTTATCATGGGATGTCTGGGGGAGGAACCAAAGGTGGGTTTAAGTGAGCTGGGGATGAACAGAAATGGCAAAATGAGGGGCAAGGTGGCAGCAAGGGCCAGTGGCAGGTAGTAGCTGGATGGTGGGAGCGCTCGTCAGCCGTGGCCTGTGCCTGACCATCACAGCCTGTCCCAGCTGCTTGCCACAGCCCTTCCACACTCCATCACTGATGGCTCTGTGTGTGTCTGTGTGCATACACATGGGGTCTGAGTGCAGTGGCTGGGGTCAGAGCATGGGTGGGAGCCCCATGTCCATGGTGCAGTGACCACAGTGGGTGTAGGTGTGCAAGTGAATGTGCAAGAGCCATCAAAGATCATACTGGATGTGGCCTTGGGCTGGTGAAGAGGGTGGGAGCCAGTGGGGGTCTCTAAGGATGGACCCAAGGGGTTTAGCTATGGGGACAGGGGGGTCCCAGCCTGCTCTGTGTGCATGTGTGTGCACAAGCATCTGTGTGCACATGCATCTGTGTGCACATGCATGTGTGCATGCATGTCTGAGCATGTATGTGTGTATGCACGTGCACCATGGTCTCCCACATCAGCTGCCATGGGGCTGCAGCCTCAGGGGCTGTATGTCCCAGCACCAGGAATTGGGAAGTCTGCGATTAAGAGGCAGCTGCTGGTCCAGTAGAGTCTGAGCTGGCTGCCAGAAGGACCCACCGCATTCACTCGTGTATGCATGGAGTCACTTGTGGATTCCCATCCTGCCCAGCCAGAGAGGGGAACAGGCTCAGGCCCTCCGTGCTGCCTGTGCCTGTGTGAGCTCTGTGAGTGCCCGTCGGATCTGTGTGCCCAGGCATGCACACTCGTACCTGTGTGGTGCATACGTGTGCTCTGTGTGTGCTTGCCTCATGGGAACACATCTTCAGCCTCACTGCTGGTTGGACCTGGCAATGTGCAGCTGAGCAGCCTTGCCTCTCTCAGGCTCTTGGATGCAGCAGGATACACTGTTCTGCACCTAAATATATATATATATTTAAGTATTAATAGAATTATTTCTGGGTAAACAGATTAATTACTTATCTCTTCATAAAGAAAAAAAGAAAAAAAAAATAAGAAAGGAAAAAGCCCAAAAAACTAATATTTATTCAAGAATAAATCTTGAGCCTGTTAGGGGACCTGGATTCCACTCCCAGACTGACTTTTTTCCCATAAAAATACAGCTTGTTGGCAGTTTTGTCTGAAACAGTACTGGCTGAGGACTATGGTCTTGACCCACCAATGATCTCAGTGCAACTGTGGGGAGGCCTGCCAGGCTCATTTGGTCTGTGCAGATGCAAAGTGCTCATCTCTGTGAAGTGGTAAATATTCAGAGTTTGGCTCACCGTTTAAATTTTAACCAGCTCCCTAGTATTCAAAACTGTTTATTAACAGTTTTTGACTTGAAGGCTACACACAGAGATTCTATCTGAAACTAGTCAGTGTTTGTGCCACTATTTTCACTGCAGAAAAATTTCAGAAACGCATTCCTGTAGTGATTTGCAATTGTCTTCAACTTCCAGTCTGAAGCCATCCCTGGCTGATCCGTTTTTCTTTTGTAACTCTTTAAGGTCTGATGCTGTTTTCTTTTTTCCTCCCTAGAATTTATCTCCTGGTGCTTACATAGAGAGCAAATGTATCCTTTCATCCCACTAGTTTAAATAAGCCAACCATTTTAAAATTATGTTCATGCGGCATATTTGGCCAGTGCCTTAAACGCCTAAATTTTTACTGCATCCAAAACAACTCGCAGTCAGGCATCGGCTTCTCAGTTAGAAAATAACAGCTGCCAACTCAGAAGCAGTAAGGAACAGCTTTCTAAGTTGTCTCTCAGTTGTGACTAATCAAGCTCTCCATTTAAATACAGTTAAATCTAGCCAGTCTGGACCCTTTGCTATACTGCTATATATAGGAAGCCAGTAAATCCACCAACTTCCTGGGTTCACTTTTCAGTGATCCTTGAATACTACTGACCGTCTTTCAAGGATGGGATAAAATGCAGTGCGGTAACGCAGATTGGACCTTTCTGTCTTACATAGCAGCAATAGGTAGCATTCTGTACACAAGACATAAAAAGATTAAAATTATAACCAATTCTTTGTAAAGCTGCATGTAAAAATGAAAAGAATTGCAACTATCACTTTCAGAAAAAAATGCTTTTAGTATTAATAACAATTATTAAGCATTATTATTCTGGTGGTGGGAATGTGCTTGCTTCTATTTATACCACATACTATTCAGCAATATAATTATTATTTACTCTCCCCAGAAAAACAAAGAAAAAGCCATATGCAATATACTATGAAATGCGGAAACAGTGAAATATCTTGAGGACTAGTGATAAGCAGTAATGAAGAATATTTTAGCTAGGCCTATGGAACATATGGTAAAACTGCTGCTTCCAGTGAAATTGCTAATCTCTTTGCATCAATGGGATTACTCATGAGTTTATCAGATTATTAACCCAAATAAACTGAAATCATAATCTGGATTTCAGAATATAATCTGCAAAGAAACTAAGTATCAGTTTGGCTGCATCCAGTCGTTTCAATGAAATGTCAGTGAAAAAAATCAGTAGGTGGCCATCAGAGAGACATCTTAATTGCCTCTTAGTGGCAGAACAATATGACATGAAAATAATTCTACTTTAATAATACAGATGCATACTTTTGAAAGGGCAAAGATTATCAAAAGCATTTGTGTCCACATGGTGGTAATAGAAAATATTGGTGACCTAAACTGGATCAGCCCAAAAGTGGCTAGTTTGAAGTATTCCCATTTTTTGTTTTTAAACTATGACTTGTATTTTTAGAGCATCTAAATGAAGTGACTTTCCTCATCTGCAAAGTGGAGACTTTCAATAAATTCCAGTAAGTATTTGGAGACTCAAGTTCCACTTGAAAATACTATCCTAATTATCTTTCCCTGCAGTTATTCTATTGGTATTCAGAAATATGTTGTGGTGTGTGGTAAAGCAATACGATACTGTACCATACTTTACTTGAATGTCTGCAAAAACCCAGCTGAGAAGAATTAGTCTTTGTGCATTCTGAAATTTTCTGTTTGTTTGTTTGTATTCCAGGAAAGAGTAATCTCTTGCTTCTTACACATATAAAGAAAAGAGAAGACACACTCACTGAAAGTATTTATGGGGGCAAATCCAACAATATTACAGTGGAATTTCATTAAGAAGCTTTATTTTGTGTGAATGCCACTGTAAAGTCACCTTTATTTCACATCAGTTTCTTTCTGTGCATAAATTAGTCAAGCATATAAGCAGCTCATTATACTGCTATGTCTGTAAGACAGCACTGGTATTCAGCTTTGGATCCTGCACTGTCTCTGATTTGAGGTGTACTGGCCTTCAGACATCCAATGGCAAAATTCTGTGAAAGATTTAAAACGCGAAATAAATAAATATAGAATACCTGAAATTGTTGCCATTTCTATGCCAATATATCCTTTTAAGTCACGCCTACAACAATGTACACCATGTGTACTTGTTCCACGTGACCAGAAATGACAATTTCCTCTTCTGTATATCACTGAAGTTTTAAAGGAGCATCTTCAAGTACTGCAATATTAAGAAAATCTGCTGCCCCTGAATTCCACTTTTCCAGCAGATCCCATTTAGGAACCAAACACATTTCCTTCAAATATGTAATGTCAAGATGTAAGGTGGCTCCTGTGTATTAACTTGGGAAAACAGACAAGAGAACTTTTATATAAGAGGCAGAAATTCAGCTCCTAACAATCTTTTTCTACAGTTATGTAATTCAGAGGCCTAACTGACATTTCTTCTCAGTCAGCAGGATACAGTGTCACTTCATATGCTGCTCAGATGCCACACCTTTGTCCACCTTACATGGCATCTGTCATAGACACACTCATGCACCAGCAGCTGGATTACAGCTGCCTCATAGCCCCCTGGCTCAGCTGTGCAGCTCTGGCACAGGACTGCCTGCCTCTCCTCGTGCGGTCACGACAGCTGCGACTGCATCAAATCCGAGCATCCAGGGGGTGGCAATCTGCCTATCTCAAATCACAGCTGACCTTTGTGACTCTTATCAGGATGCCAGTATGAAAGCGTACTAATGGCACACGTTGGGAAAATCTGAAGTTCCTATTCAAGACTGGCAATGTTGAAATATACGACATAATTCTAGTTGGAGCACAAGATATAAATGACATAGAAATTACTTCTTGAATAATGGAAATTACTTATGATGAGCAATGGAAATACAGATTATCTACTTGAGCTAATCTATCTTGGAGAAAAAAAAAAACCAGTCACTTCAAGTGGCTAATTTAAACCACCTTTAAGTTATCATACCTTTATTGCTACAATGCATATCCGTGCAGGGTGTTGTGTTTTGTTACACACCATAAGCTGCTTCAACTGCAATGCATTACAAGAAATATTTTCTGTCATCAGTTTTGGTGGCTTAGAACACAGAGAAGTTCTTCAGTACAGCACTTCAGCTTCTGTTAGCTTTCCAATGAAAACACATGGATTTTAGTTAATGAATAATGTGGAACACAGCTACTGCAACTCATTACCACAGGAAAAGTACGAAATATAGGTTTTCTAATATGAAAATATTTTTTATAAGGTGACACTGGCTGTTCTCACCAGAAAAATCCACAATGCAAACCTGAAATATGCTACACAATTGTTTTACACCAGTAACAGGAGCATAATTTTTAATATTCAGAAAATAAAAATTATACTTATACCATTCTGAAAAAAATAATGACAATATAGGTGAAACCATGTTTCATAGATACATGATTGAAGACAGCATTTAATAGAAAATGCGTGCAAATCATGGCTTTTCAGGAAACTTGTCTAACTCATTTTACAGACTGGAGCTTGGTAAATCTTCAATATTTCTCTAGCATGGGACTTCAAATGCATGCATTGCTGGTATCAACCTCTCTTGCAGATTGTTTGAGTATCCCCTGGGTACTCATTAAAAAAAAAAAACCAAACAAAAAAAACAAAAAAAAAACAAACCCAACCAAAACTTTCTAAAAAAAACTGCTCGTCTTTAGCTTTTCAGTGTCTGCCTTTTGCTTGACCTCCACATAATTGTGGGAGGAGATTTTTATCACCGAGGAGGGAAGAGGCAGTTCCTTAGTAGACTTTAGTCTCTCTTCCCTTTAGCATCACTCTAGTAGAGAAATACATGTCTAAGCATTCAACAACTCCTGCTTCCCAGGTGGAAATCTGCTATTTCGCTCTCACAGGCTTCTTGCAATGTTTCCTCACTGACTGACGCTGGGCATTGCAAATGTCTGCCTCCTGGAGCTGCCAAAGCCTGCTCTGAACCTTTGAATAGTCCTGGCACCGGTAATTCTTGTCATTTCCTGTCACAGCCAGCCATGGGAGCCATCGAGTAGCTGACTGCAAAGGAGCAGGTTTACAATATACCTATTCAATATTAACAACAATGTAATGGATTTATGGCTTGAAAATGATCATGATGCAGATTAAATCAGATTCTCCTTTCTCTCCTCATGTGCTTGACACAAAACTCTTCTACTTCTTACTTTAGGACAGGAAAAGGGATTGTCAAAGGGGAGGGGAGGAAAAGAACAGAAGGAAAATCCTTAACTTTAGAGGTATACTTTTCATTCTCAGCTTGTATCTGAGGTATATACCATTTAGTTTAGTCATAGCAGACACTGTCTGCCATCAGCTCCTCAACATGGCAGGAGACTTCCTATTAATTGTATGAAATCTTGAAACTTATTCCATGAAATACTAATTTGTGTGAGACTATTCAGAACCCACCTTGTTGTTATTCACAGTTAATGAGTGTGTTGGACAGGACTTGCCAGAGAAACCGTACCAGGGAGGAATTAGCAGTACCATTGGTGTTGGCAGCATCAGTCCCAGCAAACCACAGAACCCTGTTTGGGCTCCAGCTCCATATGCTGTTTACACCAGAGCTCAGTAAACTGCTCACTTACAGTCAGAGACCGACAGCCTGAACTAAATGGTAAAACTTCTGTATAGTACATGAGGGTGACATTTTACCCATTTAACTATTTTCTTACCTTGGAATTTTTAATATATGTTAATCCTTCCACTAGAACTTGCAAAAATATAAGTGACAATCTTTACCGTGGGTTCTTTTGCATAAGGAAGCTTTATAAAGCAACAGAATAGTCTCATGTACCTGGTTATCATGGTCCTACTAGAAAATTAGTAATACATCTCCTGTGATGTGCTGTTTCTCGTGATTCTAGTAATTCTAGTGAAATTAAATTCATTCTAATAATACCAGCCCGAATGTGTCTACTAAATATTAGTAGAACTGTATGGGTATGTTATGGTATTTAAAGCATGGGATTCACAAGTGATGGCACGTTAAGTCAGTAGGCATCAAGAGCAAAAATCTGTATGTACCATGCTTCAGTGACAACACTCTGCTGTATGTCATTGTTTCCAATTTTAGGTTGTCTTTCTCTTGTAAGTTCTTGAAATAGCCTTAAAGTTGCTAGCAGACAACACGGTAATTCTTTGACTCCTTTGACAAAAGGATTTTGACTAGGAAGACCCAGCAAGGTTACTCAACATGACAAATGCTGCAAGATTTTCAGTGATTCTGCGCAAATATACCAAGACTAAATGGCGACACTATACATACATACACACACACAAAAAAAGAAGATGCCCGAAACATCTTTTAGCTGTAAAAATCCGTATTCTAGACAAGTAAAATCATTCCAGTTATGATGAGCTATTTTTGTTTTCAGAAAGCTTTTACTTTGCCCAAGTCTCAATTGCACATATTCCTGTCATTTCCATATTGACATGATAGTGCAGTTCATACCTATGCCTCAGGGATGTTAGTACCAAGTACATAGTGATAATTCAGTCTTTGCTCCGACACCTTCCCCTTCTTTTTTATTTTGGTATCTGAATATTTACCCTTCCAGTCAGCAATTTTTGTTGGCAATTTTTGTGATACTCAAGAGCTAAAAACCTTTGCAGAGGCTACTTTTAGGGCAGTTATAAGGTAATGAAAACAAGATAGTAAGAGTCCAGGAAGGGAATAAAATGCACTGAAAGACAGGGGGAAGGGCTGCTGTGACCTATTCAGTTTTCGCAAACATAAGGTATGTGACTCTAGGTTAATAAGTGTTCTAGCTTCTTAACATCCCCATAAAAAACCCCAACACAGCAATAATTAGAAAACAAGTTTCCTTTCCCATTTTGCCTTGGCACTTCACCATCTAGTCTCTATTAACTGCTCTCTTCATTTGTTTGCTCAATCTCCTCTCTTGAGCAGATAAAAGGGTTTCATTAAAGCAAAGCTAATGCCGTCAGTGGCGGGAGAGCTGCCAGCCCTGGTGGTTACAGTAAGTCTACAAAGCTGACCTAAGCATGCTAATACTTCAGAAATTCATTCTATTCACAGCAGTCCTTTGCAAATATTCATTTATCACATATAAGAAACTAAGTTATGCAATTCAAATGAGTAACAAAAGACCAGACCAGACGCTTTACCTTATCTCTGTGTATGCACAAAGTTCTGCCCTAAGAGAAGCAGCAGTATACTACCAATTGTAACCCCTGCTGTACCAGAAACGCTCCTTAAGATTACAGAAAGGTCTGCCAACAGCTTCATGAAAGTATTCATTTCCAGAGACTACTGAGAAGAAACCAGCACTGGACCATCAAAACAGAACATTTTTTTTCCGAAGATTTCCTGCCACAGTTCATCTGCAGAGCAGATGTTCTAAACCCATGTGAAAGACATCTGTTATACCCATGTAGTATAGTTCAGTTCTAGTTAAGCCAGAGTTCAAAAAAAACCAAAAAACCAAAAACCAAACAACAACCCAAAAAACAAACAAAACCCCAAACCAACAAAAAAAACAAAAAAAACACCCAAACAAAACAACGCCCCCCCTCCAAAAAACAGAACAGATCAACCAGATCCTACAAATCACTGACATTTTATGTCGCTGCCATAGCACTTAATATGGTAGAAAATATACTGAAGAGTAACAAGTGAACTATGAAACAGTACTAGTTGGCATGAACACTTAAAGTAAAAATCATTATCCTCCTTAATATCATTTGTCTTTCTTCAGAGCTACACAGCTCCAGCTATTACTTCATGTTTAATTGAAACAAAGTTTTCAATAAAATACCACACTGAATGTTCACTCTTACCGTAAGAGAACAAATGTCTAGCAGTAGCAGTTTCAGCTAAACAAAAATCATGGGGAAAAAAAATAACCTATGAGGCTTCTAAAAGAAAAAATAAGAGTGCTCCTCACATCAAAAAGAGATTTATCTTAATTCTTCTCTCTTGAAAGATTAATGTAATTGTTTAGGTAATGTAATAAATGGGAGGGGGTGTAGGCATGGGAGAGAGAGGGCACCATTTTCATGTCTAATAGGAATCATGAATAAATCATGCTGTTTATTGAGTAAGTGTACATTTACCTGAGAGCTGCTGTCAGGCAAGCACAGAAATGATGGCAGAGCAGTCCCATGGCATTATTTCTCCAGCCATTTGTGATGACCATAATAAAAAACATTGGCTAGCAACAGCTGATTTTTCATTCATTCTCCATTTTCAGGTTTTGAAAAGGGTACTGGAGACCTTACTTGTACTGGTTGCTTAAAAAAAAAAAAAAAAAAGAAATCATACAGACAGAAAAATAGCAAAAGGACCATGGTTCTGTCAATAGACAGGATCACATTTTAAATTCAAAACCTAAACTGTCCCAATAATTAAAAAAAAAAACAAACCCAAACAAAAAACAAACCCTCATATTTTTAAAGGTTTAGTAGAGAAAAACTGCTCATACACATGCCTTTTATTATGTGTAGACTGTACACACCAGCTACTCCAGCGAGGCTAACATGCATCAGCCATTTTGCACAGCAGAAAATAAACCAGCCTTTCTGCCTTCCCAAGGAAAAAGAAATTACACTGAAGCCATCCACAGCAGGTGGCAAATGTGATCCTTAGCCATACCTTGCAGTGAAGCCATCAAATAAAGGACAGCTTGGAACTTAGTGATGAATTAGGCTTCTTCACAATCACCTGAGCATACTTGTAAGCAATTCTCCTGTATTATTTCATTAGTTTATGTCACATCCTTGAAGGGCAAAACCACTTATACTAGATAACAGAACACCCTGCAGAACTATTCTCACACAGCTCGCTTCTGCTGTTTTGCTGCATGGGAACACCCGCTTATCAGAGAACAGAAAATAAAGGTGAGATAGAGCATGAGGAAGCAAAGGAAATGCTCTCCTGTGAATAAACTTAAATGCCACATGAGAAATATCACACTTTTTCTTTTATTTTTCCAGTACACACTCTTAGGATCTCATCTGAATGAGATGTGATACTGGTTAATGCACGCACTTAATGAAGTAGAAAAGATCATTCTGCCCCTAAATTCACATCCAAGCTCAGTTTTATACTGTAACACTGGGTATTTCTGCATGCTTATTTTTTAAGCTTATGGAGAAACACATGAATTAAGGACTTAACAAAAATCTAGTCTGACAGAAAAGATAATTGGAAATAAAAAATTAAAAAAAAAAAAATAAAAGGAAACGAAAAAGTCCATTCAATGTATTTTACAGATTCTTCTCCGATTCCCTCTTGCTACCAAATGATTCCCCTTGTGGTAAAAACCTGCAAGGAAAGGACTGTGTGCAAAGCAACTCGTGACATCTGCCCTTCAACTTATGTTTGCACAAAAAATGGTAATTTTTTGGTAACAATTAAAAAATGAAGCAATTGAAATTTTTTCAAAAATAAACACGTAAAAAAAAAACAAACCCAGAAAAACAAAACCTGTCATCATTTTTTTTTTCCTATTATCGATTACTAGCTCTAGGTCCCATCAATACATAAAGGTAAAGAAAGCAAGAAAATCATTATTTCATAAGAAATTTATAGTATTTTTGTGCACAGTTGTTGATTTATATAAGTGGACTTTATACTGCTAGGCAATGTGATTAATATATCAGAAAAGAAGGTAAAAAGCAGACCAGTGATACAGAACAATGGTTCTTCAACTCAATACACATCTCTGCCTCCGATTTGAAGAAAAACATTCAATCCTCATATTTTGGAGCACTAAATAACACTGTAACTAGATGCAGAAGAATTATTAGACATTATCTACCCTTGATCTTTACACAAAATTCCCATGACATCTACAGAAATTCCACAGCTGCACAAAACAGAATAAAGGTCCATGGCAAACACAGCTTTCAGGATTTGCTCTTCAATAAATATCACAAGCCTAAGAGAGACAGCGAATGTTAACACTTTATTTGTTTTGAACATATAAAGATTATCTCCCTGAAACAATTCTTTTAGAGCCATCTTGTGGGGGAAATAAGCAATTTAAAACAATATGTGTACTGTAATTGGTTTCCTACCAAAGAGACCACTACTCAGTATGACATTTTCTAGTACCCTTTTAAGAAAAGAAAAAAACAACCAAAAAAAAAGTCTTGGTCATAGAGTAAATTTTATACAACATTGTGTAAATCACTGGAACATGAAGAAAGTTCTTTTCTGATCTATCATGTGTTAAAATTATTGGTTATAAATAGTAAAAAATATATAACGCTAAGTTAAAGACATTATTTTTCTGAAGAATGCTTTCAGGCCAGATTCAAACTCCAGATCAAACTCCACAAAACTGCAGCCCACAAAAAAAATGCAACAACCTAGAGAAGCTAAGGTTTTTTTCAGAGCTTGTTTGGCCAAATGGAATTATTCAATCTAACTAAAATGGGGTAACCCCCACCCTCAAATACAGTAGTAGATTCAGCTCAAAGCTGAAAAGTTTTTCTTCTTTAACATCCCCAGCACTGCCTATTTATTTTACACTTTGGTAATCTTCTGCTATCTCTGAAGAACTTTACACCAGTTGTTTATGAAGAACTCATTAAACAACAGTTTTCTGTTTGTATACAGTTACCTGAAGTACAGGGTTGGGCAGGCATTTCAGAATAGTTGAAAGTCATGCAGGCCTCAGTTCCCTAGAGCAATCAAACACTGGCTGCTGCTTGACCTATGTGTCTTGTCTACAAAGCAAAGCACTTA
This sequence comes from Psittacus erithacus, assembly GCA_009867235.2. Taxonomy (NCBI): domain Eukaryota; kingdom Metazoa; phylum Chordata; class Aves; order Psittaciformes; family Psittacidae; genus Psittacus; species Psittacus erithacus. The sequence continues at coordinate 113,221 of WYDI02146891.1, forward strand.
AACTTTATCCTAGAGAACAAAAGCTCACATGTAGCCCATTTTTCTTACTTGTTTTAAGTCTTGTCCTACTAAAATACGTCACTTACATAGAACAGTAAAATGTATCACATCACATTTATCCACTATACAATGATCTTCTATTAATACAAAAGTGAAACAGAATATCACAGAATGCTTTTACAAAATGCACAATCAAGAGGTATCACAGAAATATGCACTTTTTGGAACTGTTACAATCAGCGTATAGTTTAGACTAGCAGGCACCTCTGTTAATCTTTGTTTTCTAAATAAATAAAGAAATTTGACAATGAAAAGGTCCTATGGAAACCAAAGCCTCTGACACTTGTAACTAAACAGAACATACTGGTAGCCAGACATATAACCAGACAATTTTGCTACTGCAAACACGAGTATGTAAATTTTCATTTTTACACTTTTACCAAACTTTGGGTGAAAGACGGTGTACATGTGTGCTCACAGCTTTCCTTCCTTCTGAAAGACGACAATGAGATCTGCTTCCTCCACATCCTCTTTAAACTTTGGAAAGGAGCCCTGATTCAGGGGCACTTGCCTTAATGAGATTTTGGATTTCTTTGAATTTTGGATGTTCTTTATCAGCTACCAGCTGCAGCAATATAGCTTCACTAGTAGTAACTATAATTCCAGTGCGAGCAAGACGCTGGAAGAGAAAAGAGCAGAAAGAGAGTAGCAGGAGATACTTGCCAATGCAAGTACATTTTGTAAAGACACCAGATGGTATCTTTAAAAACATCTCTTAGAAACAAAACATTGCCAATTCCATTCCTGCATAATGAAGCAGTGTCATTTATAATGCTAAGATGGAAAGTGAGTGGTTTTAGACTTTACTGAGGAAAAAGCCTGCCCTGGATTACAAATAAGGCTTCCTACTTGGATTGGGCTCTTTCCCCATGTCCAACTCAACATGCAGAAAGCCCATCTCTGTCATATAAACAAGCCTTTCCCTTTGCATGGTCCAGAGGATAGCCTTCTTCACCCTCATACACATCTGAAAGGCTTGAGGAGGACAAAATAGCAAGGTCCAATCTAAAGGCATTAAGCAAGAGTACCAGTTTCTCTTTCAGGGCTTGCTATGTATTAGTACTTCCATCCTTGAACTACACAGCGTGGTAGTACTAATCACCTCATGAGACAGAACAAAAAGCTCTTTTACAGGCCTTATAAATCATACTAGCATAACAGCAGCTCCTTTTAACCAACATCTCATTACAGCCGCAGTAAATCCTGAGTTAGTTCTTGGGCTATAGAATAAAAAGCATCACTGTGTAGAAACCAAAACTGAAAGAGGTCTGCTAGATCTTTTAAGTGTGCAACTAAACAGATCAATCCTTCATGCAGCCTAAGCCACAAGACTAACAGCAAAGTTTTTGTACTTTTAAGACTATGGTTGTTGCCTACATAGCAAAGTTATCTTTAAGTAAAGGCTGACAATCCCCTGGGCCCCGTCAGCTTCCCAGCAATTACACAGATTCATTGGCAGTAAAACTCTTCATGAAGCCAGCTTTCCTTCCATCATCCTCTATTCAGCTGCATGCTTCACCAAATCTAATGGGGTCCTTAATAGCCAAAGGAGGGCAAGAGGCAGAAAATGAAGATACATATGCCTTCAGACAGGTTTCAACTGTAATTACTGAAGAAAACAGAAGCTCTTTCACTGTTTAGCTGACCAATTACAAAACAATTGATGGGGGAAGTTCTTAATTTTAGGGAACCAGTAATGTGTATGTAACTACAGTCTATATAATGTAAAGTACCTAGGCTAGATTTACCCATCAATGGCTTCTTGTTTGCAAGAATGGCAGTAAGTCTTGCAATATTCTGTTGAGACAAAGCAGATAGCTTTCCCAGCTCTCCTATTCTGTACAATGACACATTTGTTTAAAACACATACACAGCCAAAAAAAAAAAGAAAAAAAAAAAAAGTGGGAAAATCACTATGAAGTATTATGGCAATGTCTGAGATGTACTCTTCCAGGAACACAAGTTTTTGATTTTAACTAGTACAGATGAGAGAAAAAAAAAAAACAAAAAAAAAAAACAAAAAAACAACTTTTAAAGATCTTGCCTTCTGAGAAATGTTCATTGAAAAAAAGAGAATATTTTCTCTTTAGAAACAAAACATACCATAACATGTCAAATAGGCTGACATTAGCTTACACTCTATTTCTAGGACTAGGTATAATTTATATAGTTGTATAGTTCTGAGATTAGTAGGAATGAAGAGATGCACATTCTAAGCATACTGGATGACCTTCAAGGAAACGAAAGGTTTTCTTTTTCAGTCTTTAACGTGAATAAAAGCAGTGTGAGCATGCTGCATCCACACTGCAGAAACAAATAGCAGAGATGCAGAACAGAAAAGACCCAGCAGGAACAGACTGAACTGGTGCAATCCAAGACAGTGACACAAGGCATCTTTATCAGATAGGGTAGAGATTAAGAACAGCCGCAACCCTGGCCAGTTGGGCTGAATTATTTCAAGGGAAATTTTGAGGGTTTTTTTGGTTTCTGGGGTTTCTGTGTTTTTTTGATCACAAGTTTTTGCCAGCTGTCATTTTTAAGTGCACAACAGAAGCAGAGACAGTAATTCTTCAGGGTCACTCAGGCAGACATGAAAGTTTTGCTATCAGTTCAAATTGCATTTCCTAGTATATCTGTTCTGATATATGCTCAGCACCAGCACCATCAAAACACATTCTATGTGAGGAGAAATGTGGAGAACTGAAGGGGTGGGTGGGACTAGGTAAGATTTATTTAAGGTTGCTGAGGATGCTGTTCGTTATCACTGCAAGGTCGATCTTTATCACTCTTGAAAGGTCACTGTGAATAAAGAAGGGCCATTTCACTCAGAAAAGTTAAGTATCACACCCTTTTCTCAGAAAAGGTAGGGAGAAAGATCCAGGGACCTTGGATCCAAACCCCATCTCAGCTTATCAGGTATGGAGCAAGGCTGAACAAGAGACAATGTCAGACTCACCAATTAAAAGAATGTGATTAGACCTGTCAAGCTGTATGGCGAGACTAAAGCAGGATTACCCAATGCTCTGGTATTTTACCAGCTTCCTCAAGAAATCTATTGCCACAGCCCATAAGGATTACTGACATGCCTAGTACATGTTTCCCTTTCTCCTGGTCTCCTGCTCACAAGCATGCTCACCGCTTGCCCACTCTAGCCCAGAGCCCCCTGTGGCATTTTTGTGTGGTAGACTCTTTCCTAAAAGGAAGACAACGTTGGCACACACAGCCATGGAGCAGAAGGAGAAGATACTGCCATAAAACTGTCTGGGTCATCAAGAACAAAGCAGCAAGTGTTCCACCACTTGTATTTTAACGCTGACTATTAAGGAGCCACAGTAAAACATTTTCTTTGTGTTCGGTAAAAAAAAAAAAAAAATAATAATTGCAAAGACATACTAAAATGTTGCTTAAAATTGACCAATTTGCCTGGATTACAGCTTTTGCAACCAACCACACTTAAGATGATTCATACCTTTCTGACTAGAAAGAAAAACCAAGCTGGCTAGTCACTGATTTAACCTCTATTACACTGAACCAACTTCTACGCTTGCAGATGCAGTATGATAATCAAATGTACAAATAAATGTACAATCAAGAAAACAGACTTCAATTTTTTTTTATATTTTTTGTCTACTTCTGCTCTTGCAAGACACTGACTTGAGAAGTCCATGATTTCAGTCATTCCTGCACTGTGCGTGTGTCACTGTGCTTTATGTGATGGACAACATTAAGCTTCCATTTAATCAGTCGTGGGTTTCATCAAACACTATATGCTGGTGATTTCCCTTTAGCCCTTAATTCTCTTAGCTCATGAGAAATACAAGAAATCAAAAGTCTTCTCCATTATCCATGGAAAAAAAAAACAAAACAAAACAAAAAACAAACAACAAACCATCAAATGCTGTAGGTATTACTTTCAATTTCCAAATAATTATTGTGGCCCAAAGGCAAAAACTGCAATACGTAATGTATATATTAGGTTTTGATTTCCAACAGTGATGCCTGTAGGCAAGTTAAAGTACACAATCAAAAAATCATTTGCACGAAATTGCTACCATATAGTTGTATGTGCTTTTAAATCTTCTTGTTACATTTATCTCCACTTTCTCAACATTTAGATAAGCTCTTAGAAGGAGGGGGGAAAGTCTTTACTATAATCAGAGTTTTGAGATTAAGCTTTAATTTGCACTGATGAGGAAGAGCAGAGGAAGGGACAGACATACAAGAAGGAGCTCTGACCAGGATCACTTACTACGTTCCATACCATTTCAAGGAATTACAAGAGCAGAATACCGTTTGCAATAATAAAACCAAAAGCTCTGCAACACTCCTACTCCGCTGTACAGATAACACTCTATGAGAAAATATCCTAAAATGATAACGATTATACAGAGTTACCTAGATTGCACAAAACAATCTTTTTGGAAATCCAAGTGTCCTAAACTGGGTTCCACATATTTAACCGTAATTTTGGGATGAAAAATAAGGCAGTAATACTTCTACTTCCTGAAATCTACTCTTGAGAATGAGAGCATGCACCTCTTTTCCAGTCTACATTTGCCCACTGCTTACTGGCCTTAAAAATTCCTTGCTAAGTTAGCTTCCAATAAGGAGGCAAATTAACATACAGACCCAAGGTGGAGAAAGCGTTTACTGAGAAACTTACCTCAAGAGCAAACATTCTGTCCATCATACTTCTTGATGAGGTAGCATCAGCTACAATATGAACTTCCAGACCTCTGCCGACTAATTCAAGTGCTGTTTGCTGGATGCAGACATGAGTCTACAGAGGAGAAATCAAATGCAAAAAACCCACAAAAAAAATCATTATTATAAAACATACGTAGCACAATGCCAAATTAGAGTACACACTTAATTAGAGTTCAAACATGTATTTGTTTACCCCTGACATTACTAAAGAACTCAATGTGCGGTCTAAACGCCAAAGAAGCTTGAGGCAAGAGCCTGTAAAGTATCACATTTCAAAGTTGATTATGAGATAATATCAAACCCATATAACAATAATAATTTAATCTGTATAGGACATCTGAGCTCTAAGCAACATAAATTGACTTTTTTTTTTTTAATAGTAGAAAGCAATGCTAAATGCTACTGTGCACCAACAGACATTACCGCAAAACAGTACAAGAATGGCAAGGCACATACTTCTACACCAAACAGGACAACGCTGCGGACTCCAGGGATCTCTGCTAAAGCTGCTTCAACTTCTGGCAACACCATTGAAAATTTTGTTTTAGGAAGTACAAGTTTAGCTCCTGTTAAATCAATTTCTTGCACAGTGCTGCCAAGACCTTTGGGATACTGTTCTGTTACAATAACTGGAATTCCTAAGAGCCGTGCACCTTGGAGCTGCAAGGGGACAGGGAGGAAAGCATATAAGAAAATCAATTATTAAAGAACAATCATAGAACGATCATAGCAAAAGCACTATTATTACCTAAAGCTGAATAACCAATAAACTGGCTGTATATAAAATAATGAATTTGCATGAGTGATCAAAAGTCACTACAAGAAATAAAGTAAACACCATACCAGTCGTTGGCCCACGCTGATGATATCACCAAAGTACTTGATGGCAGGCCGGAATCGCTCTTGCATATCACAGCAGAAAAACACAGTGCTTGAGGGCGTCAGGTTGCCCAAAGTTGTCATCTGAAAAACAAAGTAAAGACAATTCTTTCTGTGGGAGTGAAGACCCTTTCAGAAAAGCAGCAGAATGAGAAACATCTGCAAGACCTCTGCCGGTAACAGATTTATGTTACTTTAAGTCAAAATAAGAGAAAGGTTTTCAAGCATACCATAGTTTTTGTATGTTTCCAAATTCAAAGGAACAGCTGATACTGAGCAGTATGGTACAGACATCCAAAGGGAATTAAGATTTAATTAGGTGGGAGACACAAGTTAATGCAAATGCACATGGAAACTTCTGAACTCTGAATGGAAGAGCATACTGCCTAAAGTACTGTAAAAATAAAATAAATTTAAAAAAAAAAGTACCAACAACAAAATTACATTCCTCAAATTCATTTTTAAATCCACAACTCTTGGAATTGATATAAAATCAGGATAAACTAAAGTTACAAGAATTCAGACTTCTACTTGCTTTCAGTACCATGTGTTCACATATTTTCAACATGTTCATTATGTAGTCAATTTGTTTTATCTATAACAACTTTTAGCACAAGTCTGATGGAAGTCCAATGGCAGAAAAACTTGTCAGTAGTATGACCAAAAAAAAAAAAAAAAAATCAAAGGTGGCATTTTCTCACACCTTGAACAATGTTTTGTATTTGTATAAAATTACTTGTACTACTACCTGCTGAAGCAAAGGATAAGGCTTCCACTGGAGGCTACAAGGAAAGAAAACGACCACATACTATCATTTAGTTGTAATGGAACTCAAGAGAACTTATATCCATTCAGAAGCTTTTTAGCAAACTGCTAAATCAAATTGTATAAACTGCTTCTGGGAAGCAGCCATTAACTAAACACTTAAATTTTCTGCAGACCAACATTGTGATGTTTTCAATTAAAAATTACAAAAACTGTACAACAGTGTATTTTGGAAGAGCAAGGATGTATTTGGTTTACATGTCAAGGTTTTGGTAGTAAGACTGCAGGGGTGGATTTTGTGAGAAGATACTAGAAACTGCCACATGCTGGACAAAGCCAATACCAGCCAGGTTCAAGAAGAACTCGCCACTGGCCAAGGCCAAGCTCATAAGCAATGCTTAGTGGCACCTCCATGATAATATACTTAACAAAGGGGAAAAGAACCCAACACTGCGCTGCAGCAGCAGCTAGGAGACAGGAGTAAGAATATATGAAACAACTCTGCAGACACCCTTGTCAATGATGAAAGAACAGAAGGAAGTGCTCCAGGCACCAGAGCAGAGATTCCCCTCTCCTCTTGGAGGACTCCACACAGATCCTCCACATCTACCATAGGGCATGAGGATGTGCCCGCAGGAGGCTGCAGACCTGTGGCCCCAATGGAGAGTAGCCCAGGCAGGTCTTCTGGCAGGACTTGTGACCCAGTGGCGAATCCACACTGGAGCAGTCTGTTCCTGAAGGATGCACCCCATGGAAGGGACTGATGCTGGAGCAGTCTGCTCCTGAAGGACTGCATCCATAGAAAGGATCCACACTGGAGCACTCTGTTCCTGAAGGACTGCATCCATGGAAGGGGCCCATTCTGATGCAGTCTGTTCCTGAAGTATTGCACCCTGTGGAAGCGATCCACACAGAAGTTTGTGAAAGACTATTTCTCATGGCAGACACCACACTGGAGCAGGGGAGGAATGTGAGCAGGAATGACAAAGTGTTCAGAACAGACTGCAACCCCCATTCCCCATCCCTGTGTGCTGTTTGCAGGGACAAAGTAGAAAAGCCAGAAGTGAAGCTGAGCCTGGGAAGAAGGGAGGAGTAGGTGGAAGGTGCTTTTATATTTGTTCTTATTTCCCATTTTCCTACTCTATTATTGGTTGGTTAATTGATTAACCCAAGTTAAGTCTGTTTTGCCTATAACAGTAACTGGTAAGTGATCTCCCTGTTCCTATCTTGACCCACAAGCTTATTGTTGTATTTTCTCTTCCTCTCCTTTTGAAGAAGGCCGGAGTGATAAAGCAGCTTAGCGGGCACCTGGTGGTTAGCCAAGGTCAAGTCACCACAAGGGAATGTGGAATCCTTAAATATTAGTCCCAAGTCTTTCACTGCTTCACCACATGTGCGCCAAGTAAAACAATTTTGATCTCAATTTCCAAGGCTAAAAAACTATGCTAATGGCCTGATCAAACTGTTGTGAAAGTTACTTGCATGTTACAAATTGCAACTTCCCACACCTCTCACATTTAGTACACTACTATTGCTGAAACAAAAAACGCTCATAACCGCAGTGGGCAAAAACGTAATGCTGTCAGTACAAGCAATTACAAAGGCAAATGCAGCAAGGACTGTAAAGCAGGTAGTTAACACTGGACACACTGGTGCCCCAGGAAAACAGAAGAGCATGACAACAGACATCAGGGGAAATCTTTGTCAATACAAAGCTACAGCTGCACTGAAACCGGCTACCACCGGTGGCAGGATCTCCATCCTCAGACATTTTCAGCATTTAGCTATATGACAGCTGATTTGATGAAGAATTGGCTTTGCATAGGAGTTAGGGAAGGCAGTCTCGAGATAGTTCTCCAAAAAAATGCTTCTGTAATTCTATACCAGGTAGTAAATAAGGTTTGGGCTCAAGAATGCTTGAAAATAAAATACTGAATAACTGCCTTGTTCTTGAACATCATCCATCTACGTGCTTGAACAATGCAAAAGCCGGTTGGTGAGAAGTATTAACGTACAATTCAACATCACAGTAAGCATTCACAGCGGCTCAATCTAACTCTAGCAGTTAATGCCATCAGTCAAACGTGACATATAACTTTCCTACAGCTCAGAAGCAAAAACAGAGTAATTGGAACAGACAACATTTGTAAGTGCGTGCCCTACTCAGAAAACATGTCGTCTTGTCTCAGCATTTATATGACAAGCAAACACCATTACTTCCTTTTAGAAATCATTTCACCACTTTTTTTCTTTAAGATCACTTTTAACTACTGTAGACCATCACTGCAGAGTAATCTACATGAAGTTAGTTTACCGCCTTAGTGCACATCTACTTATGTCAAGGCACTGGATGGCACTACCATCCTTAGCAAAGGAACAAGTAGGAATATAGACCAGGAAGCCTTCAAGAAGCTGCACAGTCTGCCTCTACAGAAGGATCAACCAAACGCTAATATTTTTCACAGATACCCACCTGATCTCACTCATACACAATACACAACACACAGAGCTCTTATACAATCCACCCTACAGCTCTGTTACCTTTACCTTGCAGTGTTTTCTCACCCACACCTCCTTTGTTGTCACTTAGAAGCGTTATTTCCAGTTCTGTCCATGCTGGATTTGAAATGCAAAAGCATCACCATCCTCTTTCATGTGTATAACCATGCACAAACACTTATTACCATACCTCAAGACTCAAGATTCAGTCTCCCTTTAGTCCTTCCCCATCCTTATTTTAAAACAAATCAGTATTTTCAGTCTTCCCTCCTACAGCCCATTTTCATCGCCCTTCCAGTTGTGCTTTTCAAACAGCAGGCTAGAGCAAGGCACCAAATACTTGGGCATTGGGTGTATTTCTCAGCAGTATTTCTTTGCCCATAACACTTCTCAGCACTAGCAGACTCAGAGAAGACTGGTTAGTTCCCAGCCCCTGCAGGCCCTGTTCAATTTGTACTTTCCAGTATGCCATTTGCTCTTTTCATAATTGATGATACTTAAGACTCTGATCCTCAAAATCACCCCTTGAACTCTTCCTCATCTTTTATTTGCATAGTTGATTATGTCTACCTTAGCACAGGAAGTGCTTCTACCTTTGTTGCTTCCATTTTGAACAACATTTTATTTCACGTTTTTCTCCAACTTGACACGAAAAGCCTGAATTCTGCTCTCTCAGATGCTTGCAGCTCCTCCCAGTTCAGTGCCTTCTGCAAAAACAGTATTTGCCCTAAGTTAGGGCAATGAAATAGGTGGTGGAATATTAACAGATAGTGGATTTGGAACAGATCTTAGAGCAAATTCAATATTATTCTCATTTGACACTGAAGCAGAGATAAAACAACTGCCTTTCTAGCCAGGGAGCATCCTCAATACAGACTTCCACTGAATCCATAATCCCGTGTGTTTATGTCAAACATTACAGGGAGCTGGAACAAAAGGCTTATAACTGATTTCATCTATTGTCAAGTTGGTTTCATATGATTTAATTTATGCCTTCAGCTTAATACAACCAGCAGTCTAAAATGAAGCTGAGACGACTATAAATAAAAGCTCTTACAAAATCTAACACCAGTAATACCTATGTTGAATTTCATATTTCTGATTAACTTGCAGTCTGACTCAAACCATGTCATGCAACTTGTGGCAGAATACAAAGAAATCAAAAGAAATAGATGGCAAAACTAAAAAAAAAATAAAAAAAATCAATCAACACTTGCTGGTGTTACTTAGAAAAGCAGATGTGCAAAGGACGAGTGCAGCAGAAAGCAGTTTGAAATGAAGTTTCATAAATAGTAGGTAATGCAGGACATAAATAAATTCACAGAAGTATCTGCTATGTATAAAGAAAGGTTTCCATTCACTGGTTCTTCACTGTGCCACATAAATTCTACCACTCACTTGCTCTCAAAGCCATCCACCTCTTTCACAGCCTCACTGTGTCAGGGACATGGGACACCTCAACCTCACATATCCCGCGACAATGAAAACCATGACTGCCTGCACAGCTCCAGCACTGCACCATACCAGTGAGCTGGGGTGGGAACAAAACTACACCCAGACAGCAAACCCCAGGCTGGTACGCCAGCACCCGCTTACCTTCGCCCTGAGGAGAGGCAAACTGGGCAATGCTGGTGAGCCACTGCAGCCACCTGTGGGCCAACTATGTATTTGTTAAATAAAAGCAAACCCACCCCACATATAACATCTATTCAGCCATGATACCATTAAACAACCGAAATTTAAAAGACAAACACACAAAACCTAACAAACAGACAAACAAACAAACAAAAAACCCAACACCAAATCACCGGAAGGTCCCACACACAGCAAGTTTTCCCATTCGTTTAGCTTCATCCCTCTCAGTCACCAGGACTTTCTCCCCTCCAGCCAAAACTTATCCACAGCACAACCAGAATAGGTATGTCAGCCAGATACATAACCTGACGCAGCTCTTTCACCCAGCTAGAGAAGTCATCTCTAGGACCTTTTCCAGACCAGGATTTTAAAGGTGTTGCTGTCATGAGTTACATACAGCTTTAAATCTTACTCTAGAAAAGGCCTAGGTGGGAAAGGACAGGTGTTTCTTCACTTTTATTCCATCTCTGCTGATTATTCTTAATCATACAAAGTGTGACTGTGATGAAGTACTGTAATTATAGAATCAGCTTTACAAAAATATTCACATATACTGGCTCTTTATCAGCAATTTCCCTGTTCAAACCAGGAAAGCATTCAACATACAAAATGCAAATTTTTTCCCAGTATTTGTAATAAGCAAGTAAATGGAAGCAGAGAAATAACCCTAGGTGACATCACTAGTCACATCATAAATTTCTTGCCAAGGTTACCAACAAAAAGGCAGAGAGGAGGACCTTGCAGTCTTGGTACTTTAAGGATGGCAACAACAAAAAGCAACTGACTACCATAGCTGCTGCTTCTTTGTTTCTAAAAGGAAATCTGTAAGATTCAGTTCAACTTTGCTTCCTATCTTTCAAAGGGAAAAAAATCTGAAGAAATTCAGTTTAATGTATCTGAAGGGAAAAATAGGTTACAAGTGTTTCAACTTAGGAGCATAAATATTTATTTTGTGCTAAGCCAAAGTACAGTCTTTTGTATGCAATTCATTATTTTAAAAGGACAGATTTAGTTAGATAAGCACAGGATGTTAACATAATTCAGAGAGTAAGAAATTCTTCATCAAAATCCAAAATTACCAGAATGCTGTCTACAGAGGAAAGATGCACAAACCATGTAAAGAAACCTCTCTGAACATTGTCTTTGAGAAGAAGGGGAAAAAAAAAGCAAACACCTCCCCTGATCTGACTCATATCCTGCAATTTACGCTTCAGCGTTTCCTGGTCTTCAGAAAATGAACTTAGGGGCTCTTGAGTTAATGCTATTTCTATTTCAAAAACATCTGAACATAGCAATATCAGATAGGTGTAAAAACAGTGTAATTCTGTATACAATTACTTCTATTTTATTTGCCTTCTCTTTCAGCAACAGTTTAGTGTCACTCTGCAAGCAGCTTTCTGCAAGAAACATATGCCTGAAACATCAACATGTCTTTTAAAAAAAACACCCTGAACTACTAGTGCTTTTTCCAGTGATATTAATAATAACTTCACCCTTTTAGCTCTAGTGTCTTAACGTTACAAGTTCGCAAACACACAGCACAAATACTGCCTAAGTCACCTTGAAGTTATGACAGCAACTGCAAAAGAGCCTCTCTTGGGCATATATTCAAATGCTGCCTCACCTCCTCTATTACATGGCTGAAAGGAGCATAGCTGTCCTGTCTTTTGACGCTTCTGAAGTGTTTTTCCTTACTGCTTCTCTCCTCCAAAGAAAGCTACAACAGTAACAGCAAAACATAATAGTTTTAGTACCAGGATTTACTTGCATTTAGAGTTAGAAAGGTTAAAGTGCACCTGCATTCCCCCACCCCGACCATATTACTCCGTTAAAACTTCCATCCCAGAAAAGCAGATAGCCCCCCCTTTTTGCTAGTACTCAGGTTGCAAGTAAATGCGCTCCTCACCAGCTGGGAGAGGCCAAAGGAGAAGTCCTCCTCAGGGCAAGTCTATGGTTGAAGAGTTTCAAGGGCAGCAGCCAAGCTGAACATCAGTGTTTACTGCATCCCGCCACCCTGCCTAACACTGGATGGCCATAGAAACTTCAGCTGTTTTGCACCATTAACAGTTAAACCAAACAAATGTACGTATATGAGCACAGTACAAAGGCACAAATATGACTGGAGAGAAAACATCCTGTACAGATCGAGCCTTGAATTGAGCTGCATGGAGTGGCTTGGCTTTCCAAGGGCAACATACGGTGACTTCCCTGTGAGATTACTGCCCCTCTCAACTGCAGGGACAGGAAATTGAAACAGCTCAGTCAAACACCATTTAATGCTGACATTTCTTTAGCTACTGCAAGAAAAAGCATCCTCCCATAACAGGTCTGCACAGGAATCAAAACAGGAAGATGTCATTCCAGAGCTCAGGGCACTACTGCCCTAGGAGTTAAAATTACATCCCTAGCTAAAAGCATACTTAAAGCACACACATAAAAATACCGAAATTACTGACTAGGGATACGGATTCTAGCATCTGTGAATCTTAGTTTTAAACTAAATAGATCTTTCTAAATAGGAAAGTCTAATTGCATCAGCGAGCAAAGGTTGTCCCTTTAGAAAGATGTTAAAAAGGGTATTTCAACTGACTACAACACATGCAGATGACAAACCTGTGTTAACTGCACATAAAACACCGGGGGGGGGAAGAGAGAGAGAATGCACGTGATAGCAGCAAGTACACGAATCAACGTACAGAAAGTGAGTAAAACCTTCTCATCAGTAAATCCTGAAGGTCTTAAAAAGCACAAATATGACTGTATCAGACCAAATGTTCCCCAAACAATTGATCTCTGAGCACCTGCCGGCGGCTTAAGGCAAGCTCACTGACATCACTGTGATGTCTCCAGCTCATTCCCAGCTGCTGAAGCACACCAAGGAAGCAACTAAAATAATATACAAGTACCACCCTGGTCATATCAACAGTTGCTATTGTTACAGAATGTTAACAGTATCGGCAAAAGCAGATAATCAATTAGGCAATTCATGCATTAAGTACTGGTTCATCCTGAATCCCTGCAGTCAAAGCTGCATAGTGCATCTGCACCCTAGGAATGACAAATCCTTCTATGTCTCAACACTGACCTTTTACATACAGATGCACGTCTTGCTACAAATGCTCAGGCTGCATATACAATTTTAGTGCAGAACCCATCTGCAAGAGTCTTTACAGAGCAGCGATCTGCACACACAAACAAAATTCTGACCTACACCATTGTTATACACCCAGGTTACACAAACTGTTTTTAAAAACCTCGCTGGAATTAAGCAAGGCATGTACTCATACCAATTCTCACTGCAGGTTGGAGAGACTGTCCTTTCCAGTTTCTCTGGCTGGGCCCCCATCCATTCTGCTTCCAAGACACAAAGGAGAAAGGTTTCAAACTGAATATTATGAATGATGAAATTAATAACAAATGACAAGTTACTAAACTAGTTTGGTGTTCTTAGCCACTCTTTCCATACACAGGACTAAGGAAAGGCCAAAAGACTCCAAAGGCATCCTTGATGTACAGTTTAAGTAAATAGGACACCTTGCGAGTTTACAGGTTCAAGACTACAACTGATCAAGATCTACAAACAGTATGATTAGACCGTTTCTGAAAACATAAAGAGAATGCCAGCAATGTTTCAGTTTTTACGACATCACTTTTTCAACTTAGTAATGTTGGCTCAACAAACTAAAACTTCTTAATTATAAATTGAGAAGAATGTTCTAAATTAAAACAGTAAGTACATGGATTTTTTAATTTTTATAAGTTGACTTCCTTGATGCTGGAGGAAGGAAAAAAGGCTATTTTTTTTTTCTTCCAGTGCAACTACTACAGCACAACTGCCACAAACCGCCAGTGTGCATAAAGATATCTTAGCATGAAACACAAACACCGTATCTGCCTGGCAGTCTGGTTTCCTGGGTTATGGCCATGAAACTATGAAGTTATGGACCTGTAAAACAGAGCTTTTTGGGGCAAGAAACGATACAGAAATCCGAGCCACTACGAACCACGAGCCTGAGCCCTCGTATAGCCCTCTTCACCGGCACTCTTTGAGCTTTCACCTAGCAGCATTACGTCCGGTTAAAATCAGCAGCACCAGGCGCCTATTTTAAAGAAGTACTGGTTGTCTCTGCCACTAAGCTACTTTCCCATTCACGCGGGTCGCGTAAGTTCTCACTCGCTGAAAGCAAAGCCCGGCTACTACAAGCGTGCGGCGCCGAGTGCACCTGCCTCCCCTCCGCAGTAAAACTAAAGTTTCCGCGCACAAATAAGCGAGCGCGGCTTGCGCGGCTGCGCCTGCGGCTACAGCGCGCTTCGGGTGGGCTCCCCGGGCCGCCGCCGCCCCGCTCGGTCCCCGGAGGACGGGGTGGGGGCCGGGCAGCTGCAGCCCGCAGCAGGACGGGGCCACCCCGCACACCTGTGGCGACCGGTCTCACCTGTATCTGCAGCGGGACGAGGCGCACCTTGCAGCGCTCGTTGACCAGGAAGCCCTTGGGCAGGTCTATGTACTGGCTCCACTCCTCGGCGAAGAGCTGCACCACGAACTTGCGGTGCATGTCTATCTGGTCCCCGTAGAGGCTGAGGAACTTCTGGATCAGCAGCTCGTAGCCGGCGCCGTGCGGCACGCTGGAGGGCCGCGCGAAGACGGAGAAGCAGAAGAGGACGGGCACTGAACCGCCGCCCGCAGGCGAGCAGCCCCCACCAGCCGGAGCACCGACTGGCTCCGCCACCGCCGCCATCTTCAGGGGCAGCCGCTCTCGGCCCTGCCAACTCGCTGCGGCCCGCGCCGCCGCTCCTCCTTCCGCCGCCTCCTCCCCCTGGCCGGGCGGGCGGTGCCGGCGGCCCCCAATCCCTGCTGCAGCTGCTCCTGCCCCTCCTCCTCCTCGCCATGGGGCCTGGCGCGGCCCCGCGAGCCCTCGGGGGTGGGCGCGCCCCCGGGGCGCCCCAGTCAGGCGGGCGCTTTTTCTCCCGCCGCCGCCGCTCTTCCGCGGGGCGTGGGTGCTCCCCCCTCAGGCGGGCGGCGGGAGGAGCAAATCCGTGTCACCCTGCGGGGACAGCCCGAGTCCCGCAGGGGAGCGGAGGCGGCAGTGGGCGCGGGCTTCTCCAGCCGGGGCAACCCCGTCGTGGGTTCGGCTCTGCCGGCGGGCAGCTCGTCCTTCCCGGGACGCGCCCAAACGTCGCAGGGCTGAGCGACGGGGGTGGGGGTCTGGGAGCCGCAGGGCCCCGTCGCGGGGGGGCAGGGGGCGGGCTTGCTGTCAGGCAGGACGGGCGGCTGGGACTGGTACGGCAGCCCCCCGCGGGAGCTGGGGAGGAACCTGTTGATACAACTTGAAAGGTGCCCGTTTTCTTTCAAGCGTGATCTAGTCCGATCTTGGATCTGTCTAGCTAACAGCTACTCTCTCTACCGGTACCGAAACCGGTTGCTGAGTTTAACACGAGGCTTTCCTCGGGAATGTCAGTTTCTGAACTGCCAATGCACGCCGAGGCTCCGAACCTGCAATTGCTCCCGTGGATTAGCAGAAGTGAGCGAAATGCCGTGCATCCCCACATTTCATTCTTCCGAACTTCGTGTTCTCTGCGGTATTTCCAGATTCATTAACCTGCTTTTGTTAATTTATTTTTTTTTTTTGTCCCCTGTTGTGCTGCAGTGTGCTTGGCAGAGAGGATCCGACTATTGTGTTACACTTGTGGAAAGAAAATCCTCTTAACACCAGTGTTTTGGATGTTTTCACGCGCTATCCAATGCAGCAGCACCATCACCAAGGTTAATGGATGTTTGCTTGGCTCAGTATCCTCAAAGTGGTCCTCGTGCCTTACTGATGTCAGGAATATGGAGCTGTCACGTTAAATGACAATGACGTTCTCATTTGATTCCTCCCCTCCCCCCTCCAGCCCCCCCGCAAAATGCATTGTTGGTGCAAACTGTTTTAAAAATTGCAAGTGCAAGGAGCCTTTCACAATTCTGTATTTACACACTCATTACCTACTCGGTGCTGAAGCATCCTGAAACGTTTGTTTTTTACACTACCTGAGAATCAAATATGCAGTGGCTTCTGCTTATTACAGGGAAAACATGCAAGTTTCACTGTGTCTAGGCAGAAATTATACAGTAAGGTTTTAAAAAGATTCCATTGCAAACCTAAAATACACATCGATTCTACCTTCTATTACTGCCAGTGGATTCAGTGGATTCATACAGAATTTGCACCTTCATTCCAAAGGAGGTAGTGACATCTGGTTGTATTCAGCCTAAATGAACACATCTCTGTGATTAAAAAATACTTTTAAAAAAGTAAATACGTAGTAAGTTCTGTCCGTCTGGGGTCTGCTTAAACATTTAAACCTGTCGCATGTGAGACAATATTTAGCTGGGAAAAGCAATTTTCACCCTTAGAAACACGTATATGGGAGCATTCGGTGAAATATATGCAATTCTGTTCCACCTGCCAGCTATAAAAATACCGAGCAGACAGGGTTCAGGGCTTACTTTAATTCTTTGTCAATGCTTACTGTTCTGCTGATTTGATTTATGAATACAGCCAGTCATTAATGCTGTTACAGTAGAGGCATATGGGGTGAACAATTTTATGGCTCACTCATTAGCTGACTTGAATCAGTTCCAGTTTTCTGCGAGAAAAGGTAACAAATTGAATACTCAGTGAAGTCTACTTAGTAGTTTCTGTGACTTAAATTGGTTTCCAGTTCTTAATTTGTACTTTCTTTTAATTGAGTGCAGTTCTAAAATTCAATGTATTTTTAAAACATAGCATGGGTAAGGTTTTGCTGATTAATGGTGTCTTAAATGAGCTTCTTTTTCCATTAGCATTATATTGCATTATAGCAAGATTTTTTTAACTAATACGGTTAACAAAATACACTGTAGCAAATTCCTACCTTTCTACAGTTGCTGTCTACAATGAATATATTTAAATACAAATTACTCAGTTAGTATGCAGAAAACATAACTGATATTTTGGTAAGTTGACCAGATTCAAGCTTATTTAAATAACTGAAAATTTTGGTAGCAGGGGTAGATTTAAGCAACTGGGATTCATCCAAAATCTGGACGAGCAGGGGCTCTTCTACTGGAGGTGACATTGACCGCCTCTATCTCAGATCAAGGAACAGGAAGGGAGAGGGACATAGACATACAGAGTGGGGGCTGCTCCTCCCTCTCTCCCTGTTCAAGGTCTTGCAGGCAGGGGAGGTCAAACACCAGATCTCTGTGTGTGCGTATAGGAAGGTAAAGCCTGATAGCTGCTTTCTATGCAACCCATCTGTCCTTGCCAAGTGACACCTAACCTTGGCTTTTATCTGCATCTTAACTCCACTTGTATCATACTATACCACCTTGGATCTTTCTGCGTTTTGAATTCTCTCTCTTCACCCAGCCACTCCACATTCACTCTTTTTTTTCCACTCTACAATCAGTCTTTTCATGTGTAGTTGAATTTGAACTCTGAAAGCACTTAGGTCATTTTGAGTGGCTTCCTGTGCTTGGATGCTGCTGTCCCATAGAGAAAGACACTTCTCATGGAAGCAGATCTCAGACTATGAATTTTTCTACCCCAGACTCTGGTCATCTTAAATTTTCGAAGTATCATCCCTGAGACGCATACTCAGGAAGGGACTCTTTCCAAGCATCACCAGCTGGGTGCAAGTTATATTCACTGACTTTTTATGTGCCTTTTAATCATACAGCTACTGTGGCAGCTTTTAATTAAGTTGCAGAGGTCTGGCACCATCACAAATACAAGGCTCTAGCACACCTAGAAAATCCAGCATAGCATTTTTTGCTTCACTTAAAGAGAAGGGTTTGATGCACTGCACAGGGAAAATGTCCAACAATCCACAAAATGTAATGTGGCCTAAAACAAAGATGTCCTTTTACCCAGTTTGAACAACAGATGTGTGTTACAGAATTTGTAACACATATCTGGCACTTCACATTGCAAGCAATGTGTGATTGGTTCTTGAGCACAATCAAGAAAAATACATCTCCTAGAATGTCAGTGTTACTGCTGTCCAACCATGGTTTGGTTTGGTTTTTTTAAGCGCTGCCAATCTCACAATTAAAAGCTCAGCGTATGCCAAAATCCTAAAAAAGTGGATATAATCACAGCTAATATGCCTTTCTGGTGGTACATACAATAATACACTATAAAGAAATTTAATGAAAACTATTGAAGTATCAGAGATTTTAAATGAAGATCACATTTCCTTAGCACAATTCTAAAATTTCTATTTCTAAAATTTCTATTAAGTATTCGTATTAGCCAGTCTATTGGCATTCTGCTCAGACACAAGGCTCTGCCTCACACATGAGACCTTTCTTTCCTGCAGCAGAACTGAACAAGGTCATCTGATCTGTAGCCTCTGGAAAGCATTTGTTTGTTTGCTTTCAGCAGTTAAGAAGCACATCCATTATGTGCTAGGATGGGTAAGGCGAAAGAGATGGAATCTCATGCTTAAAATATAAACTTCGTAAAAGGAAAAGAACTCATTTTTTTTGTAAGACAAAACCAGTTCAGTATTCTAACTTTTTAGTGAGGTGTCGTGGTTTAAGCTTAGTTGTAAATTAGAAAAAGCATGTAGCCTGCTTGTTTTCCCCCCACAACCTGTCCTCTCCCCCCCCACTCCCGGAGGGATGGGGAGGAGAATCGAAAGAATGCATCTCCCACAGGTTGAGATAAAAACAGTCCAGTAACTAAAGTATAACACAAATCACTGCTGCTACCACCAATAATAATAATAATAATGGAAATAACAAGGGAAGAGAATACAATCACCACTCGCAGATCGAGCAGAGAGAGAGAGAGAGCTAGCCCTTCCGG
>WYDI02146908.1:0-48248 GCA_009867235.2 Psittacus erithacus
AGCACCTCCTGTATGAAGATAGGCTGAGAAAGTTGGGGCTGTTGAGCCTGGAGAAGAGAAGGCTGCGTGGAGACCTCCTAGCAGCCTTCCAGTATCTGAAGGGGGCTTATGAGGATGCTGGGGAGGGACTCTTCATTAGGGACTGTAGTAGTAGTACAAGGGGTAATGGGTTAAAACTTAAGTAGGGGAAGTTTAGATTGGATATAAGGAAGAAATTCTTTCCTGTAAGGGTGGTGAGGCACTAGAATGGGTTACCCAGGGAAGTTTTGAATGCTTCATCCGTGGCGGTGTTCAAGGCCAGGTTGGACAGAGCATTGGGTGGCATGGTTTAGTGTAAGGTACACCTACCCATGGCAGGGGGGTTGGAGCTGGATGATCTTAAGGTCCTTTCCATCCCTAACTATTCTATGATTCTATGATTCTATGTAATCTAAATTTATAATTTTATAGACTCCTGTCTATGCACTCTCTATGAAATGTGGGCAGTCTAAATACAGAAACAATTGAACTGTTTCTAAAAATGAGAATCTGAATGAGAGACAAAATCTGAAACTTCAAAATAATTTTATGACTAATAAAATAAAATTTCATTCCTAGATCACATAGGTGTTACTAGGTCCCATAGGTAACAATGATAATATGCTTACTTAATACCTGTGTCTTTTCAGTTTCATATATTCATATGGGGGCAATACTAATGGATTGTTTAATTATCCATTCCTGCTCTTATGAGATTCAGGGAAAAATCACACTGATGAATAAAAAGATGAAAATAATATAACTGTCAATCATTTGTATAACTTATTTTTTTAACACCATGTGACTGGAGGAGGAGAGGTTAGTAGAGAAAATGTAGGAAGTCTTCCTTACAAAATAGATTAGATACCATGGGTGGTCTGTTCCACGGAAAATTAAATCTCTGTTGTTAACACTATGTGTTTTTCAGCAAAATATAAGACAGTTTTAAACAGTTGCTTGTGAAAACAGACTATAGAATTGGGATTTCAAGTCTTAATCTCCCAGCAGTGCCTCTCTTAATATAATATTAGTAAATACTAAGTCTCTGAATCCAACTCTGTGTGCTATGTAGGATCTTAATTATTAACAGCCTAATCCCGTCCTCCTAGTGCAAGGCCGCTGGAAATCTCTGAAATTACATATTTAGAAAAAATTCAACGGAAACAAGCATAGCGTTTTTCAAAATAATTGTTTAAAAAATAATGTTTTCAAGTCGCTTGCTTTAGTGTTTTCTCTTTGCAGATGTTCTAACATGTTCCTCACCACTCAGAAACTGCTTTGTGACTCACCAGTTACAGCAAACTAATACAACCCAGAAGTGGATTTTAACGCTTTATATTTGAGAATAATTGGTTCACACAGTTTAAAATTCTAACATACACATTTGAGAGAAAGATGATTGTCAGTCAGAAAGCTCTACTACTCAAGAGAGAGACGACATTGCTACAATAAATCATGGGTCTGGTTTAGCTCTAAAATAGTTTTGTGCATTCTGTGTTTAACTGTCAGAAGTTTAAATTGTGATATTAGTTGTAGAGCAAAGTTATCTATTGCAAATCATTTGTTTGATTTTTATGAACAAGCTTTCTAAAACACTGATTACCATCTTGAGGTGTCTTGAGTAATCCAAAATAATACGTTAATGTAAGCAGGTAATGAATGTGCCTACACTTAAAATGGTGAATTTCCTTGAAAATGACTGCTGTGCTATCCCAGCTGGGCTTACAGAATGTTGAGAATGATGCCATTTCCAAATGAAAAAAACCCTAAATTAAAAATCAACTTCTTTTTTTTTTTTTTTAATTTTATTTTTATCTTGTGTGTTTGACTGCTGTAGTTTGATACACTTGTTTTTTCTGTTGTGGTCTATCCATGAATATGAATATGCTATTTTTCTTCTATGCTTGAATACTCTTCAGTTGTCTCTCTTCAGGATAGAGGCAGCAAACCAAAGTGGATTATATTTAGATGTCTGTTAGTATCTTTTTCCTCATGCAATTCTTCTCATCTGTACTTCATGAATGTATGCATTTCTAGTATGAAGATACTCTGTCCTGTTCTAGAATAATTTCTAATGTAGTGCAAGATGATATTGTCACATGAATCAATTTCTTTACATCATATTTTCTACTGAAATGCAATTTTTAGAGCTGCCTACAAATGCTTTTAAAGTATGCTCCAAGACAATAGCATGTGAACTACTATTTACCTATTTGTCCAACAGTACTTTTTAATTCCTTTTCTGAGAACTCAGTAAAGCAGTATGTAAGATCCTTAAGCCAACTTTCTTCACTAAAAAAGAGAATGCTGAAGTAAAGGAAGCCAACAGTCTCAGCTCCTAAGGTGTTTGAATGCTGTTCATACAATTTGTTTTATTCTGTATCAAGTTTACAATACGTAATTGCTAGATACTTTGGCAATCTGTATATGGTTTTCCTGTAGGAGCTGCTGGAAAGACAAAAACCCCTTTTTTTTCTATTTCCAATATTTTCTATTTTAATGTGTGTTTTCTGTGCCAATTTCAGTAACAGGAAAAAGAAAAAAAAAACAACCCAGGAGCCCATAGGGCACTTCCTGAGTTTGATTACTCTTTGCCTATTTCTTTTAAAAATAATAGTACATTAACTAATTAATGGTAGACAAAGAAGTTACTAAAAGATTCAACTATGTGCCATATGTACCTTACTTGGCTATATTTCTGCATTTCTAATTATAATGAACATTTTTTTATTGTATCATGACATTATAAGACAAGGTGGTTTTACTCCAGTTAAGTTATACATAGATTCTATCTTTGAGTACAGTTAACATGAAAATTTTTCTAATCATTAAAGTCATGTGGGGGTTTCTGTTTAATGGAAGAGCTTTTATTTTTTAAAAATTGACTGCTTAATCTGTTTAAATTTCTCTTGTGTGAAAAGGCAAATTCACAGTCAGGTTAATAATATACCTGATATAGGAATAATGCTATTTTCTTGTCATTTTTACTTTTATTAGTCCAAGAATTTCTGAATAAGTTTTTTAAAATGAACTGGAGTGTCAGCTGAGTGTTTCAGAAAGTTAGGTGTTTAGCGTGCCAGATATAGCCAAAGCCGATGGGGGAGTTAGGCATAAATTTACTATCAGAAAAGACTGGTAAAGTGTATGTCTTTCCTAGTATAACATATAATATGTAATTTATGATACATGTTTGTTCATTAAAATAAAAATACTTAAAGAACAATACTGTCAGAATGACAAACCAGTTCTGAAATCCAGATCAGACCTGATGTTTCCCCAAATTGGAAGGTCTTTGATGTCATAATGAAGGCAGTGGATTTTCAGTACAAATGTGTAACCTGCTCTACAAGAGTGATTTGTTGACAGTAGTAAATGACAAATGTTAGATAGACATGCTCTTTGAGGTGCTGCTAGGCCTGTTCTTTTGGTGCATGAGGCGTTTGTAAAGTGTTTGCTGTTACTTACGCACAGGTAAATGGGAATATCCCTATAATTAGTTTAGTATGTCAAACATCAGACATTTTTAAAAAATATATCTCTGGTTATTGTGTTGGGATTAAACCATGAACTGTATTATTAACTTGCTTGTAGTGCTTAATGCAGGTTGTAACTAAGGTGTTTGTAAACCTCACCTAATTCCCTAACACATTACTGTTCTAATCTTTTGTCCTAACTTTTATAATATTTTACTGGGGTTTTGTTAAAATTATATCACTGTGGAACGTTATCAGTCTTGAAACTTTTTATGTCCTGAGCATGAGTAGCAGCCATAACACTTTTGGAATTTCTTTAAAGTGGGCAATAACATGCTTCAGGAATATGTGCGAACTTGCTTTGTTACGGTGAGGTTGATGGAATCTAATGTGTTGCTGTGTGTCTTAACATGCCTGTGGTTTGTATGCAGCATATTGGTTAGCAAATGCAAAACCTTAAATGTATTATTGCTTGGAGGAAAAAACCAGATACTTGATAGGAGAAAAAGTCTGAATAGTTTTGATGGCGTTTACTTGTTTTAAAAAAAAAAAAAAAAGGGTCAAAGTATTTGGAAAAGAAGGGAGCATTTTTTAATGAAACAGTAGTCTTTCAGTCCTGCTTTGCTGCCTCCTTCACAATTTTATCAAGCTTTCTTTCAGTGCTGACTTGTCCGATGTTCTAAAAAATATTTTTCTGAACAAGTTAAAAATTAGCAGTAAAATAAAATAATGGATTTCATTGGTATGTTCTCACTTGTTGAGGGGGAAATGCACACAAATTTGCAGTACTTGAGGTTAAAAAAAGGGGGGGGGGGCAAGAGGAGCGTATTTAATTAAAACTATGATTTTTCACCTAAATGGAGAGGAGAAAAAATTGCTGTAAGGGCTTTAAGATTAGATCACATATGATTTGAGAGATATGAGTTAAAGTCACACCTCCTCGAGTCTGAAGTAGCTTCTCCTATATCTCTGGAAGCTGGTTCTCCTAAGATCCAAGAAAATGTTATTGTTATTGGCACATTGGTCACATAACAGATTGATGTCTGTCACTCAAAAAACTGCAAAGTAGGTACCAGTTACCCCTGCGGTGTTACTTGCAAAGTAATGAAAACAATACTAAGGGTTGGTAGTAATTACTTTGTTTAAATGTTTATTTGACACTGAGACATTAAACAATAAAGAGCTCCAAATTCTTGTTCATTAGGTACCTCGGTACATAACAGGATTGATTGCTGTTTCCAGTGCAATGCAGCAGTGATACAGCCCGGGTCTTTTTCATTCTCTTGGCAATCAGTTCACAATAGCATGTGCACATTAAATGTTGCTCTGACTAGAAGCAGGAAAGCTGGTGATGATTGCAAGGTTTCAGACAGAGAGTTAGTTACATGCCTGTGCTCTTAGATGTTGATTTAAATTATTATAAGAATCAAAGATACACAGCTACTTTTTGTATAAGATGGTCTTTAACTCTCTTTGACCTGCACAATAAGGATAGTCTAGTACAAAGATGTTTTCCCAGATCAATAAAGGGAGAGAAGCAAGGGAGACTTGTCTTTAAGTATTACCAATAATAAATAACAAGATGAATTTCCTGTACTTGTTTTCTTCTCCAAAGAAGCATGAAAAATTCTAACTTTTGCATCATCATGCTTCCAAAGGAAGAGGACAGAGTTTGGAGCTGATGCACAAGGCTGATGACAGCCACTATCCACACCCTTTACCATTTTTTTTTTAATGATTTACTATTTAGAAGATCATTAGCTGGAAAGAAAAAAATGTTTCCATAAGCATACAAGATATCCAGGCTCATATCCCTAATTACTATTCTTTGGAAAGATGGCTGCACATTTCACTGTAATTATTGCCCAGCTGGATGTGTGCTTATGAAAAAGAACTCATTTCAGATTATTGTATAGGATGTTAGAATGTGTGGTGTTCAAAACCAGCATAGACCTGATATTCTTATTGATTTCTATTCTTATTGATTTCTATTCTATTATTGATATTCTTAATAATTTCTAAGCATAGCAAAATTATTTGCAACAGTTCTTGTGAATATTCAGTTTCTTTGCACAGAAGCTGTGAAAAGATGTTGAAAACAGGTTTTAAAACATAATCGAAGGCAGGATTAGGCAAAGGCATTACTGAAGACAGCTGTCTGATGCATAAAATGCAGCAAACTAAGGTCATGACTACTGTGACTTCAGCATGCAGAGAATCCATGTTTATATGTTATAAACAAGCCCAAAGTGTTTTAGTATGTCCTTAAAATATAGTCCTATTTAAAAGCTGACTAGAAAAACTGGAAGGTGCTGCTTGAAGTATGTGATACCTGGGTGTGTAGATGTCTCCATGCTTATTTTCATGATGCAATTGTCATTCCACTTTATTTTACTGGGTTACTGAAGTATTTTTTGATGTTCTGATTGTGAAGTGCCGAGCAGAAAGGTGTGAGCTGAATTTTCATTCTGTGTACCAGCTGAAATTTGGAAGGCCTGTGCACTTAGAAATGTATTAAAGCAGCTACAAAAGTAAACTGAAAGCAGAACTTTACTCTGGATTTTCTACTGAAAATAATTCAGTACATGAAAAATTCAGCACATGAATTTTTGTTCAAATGTGTCAGATGGGGAAGTTGCCTGTGTATAAAGGGGAACAGTACTTAGCCAGCCATATCTGAATTACTGGTCATCTTGGTATAAAAGAATGCATAATCAGTCCCATTCTGTTTTGTTGCTTATTTGTTTTTTTCTATAATGTGTGAAGTAATTTCATTAAGAGTTGGGAAAACAAGTTGTCTGTGCCAGTTTTCAGGACAAAACAAAGCATAGCTAGATGAAACTAGCACCTTACACTTAACTTGGATCATTAGCTAACTCAAAATTCATTCCAGTGAGCATACGGACAGCATATACTGCATCCTCCTGAAAAAAATTCCAACCAACCAAACTAGCTATCTTCTTTTGACCTTTCAAATATCTTTTAATAGTATAAATTGATGCTGAATCAAGAATAACTACACAATGTTTTGCCAAAACATTTGCACTGGGTTTCCTACAGCTTTTCTGTGTTTAATATTTATGGAATAAAAGCTGTATTGAATCTAACAAGTTAGTTCCTTTCATTATGATATCTTTTCACTTTGAAGATGGAAGCACTATATAGCCTTTAGTAAAGCTTAGTAAGTATAAAATGAAGTGTGTATCAGAAAATATTGGAGAAAAGATAAAATACTATGGAATGGTCTTGTTAAAAATGTGGTCATGGCCACTATATATTAAGTTGATAAATGACACATCAAGGATCATCTTGCCAAAAGGCAGAGATCTCAAAGCAAGACAGGAATATTCATTGAAGTAAAAGCCTGCTGACTCAGGAACTTCTAGTAAAGGGAGACAAGGGCCTTCAAAGAAAGGTGTTGGCACTTATACCTGTGTTTGTACAGCTGTGCTTGTAAAAGACTTGGAACTATTTGCTACATCATTCTAACATTATGTTTGTATGCCATGCTTGTACAGGAGCTGGTACTCCTTAATACTGAATGACATCTGTCTTCATGCTAGTCCTGGCTTATGTTTTGACCTTTCGTATGTTGCCATATATATTTGAGTTCAGCTGCCTATGCCTTATGACACAGTAATGCAGTACAGGTAAAAATCTGCTGAAGGAGCAGAGTTTGAGTTGGATTAGAATTCAGGAGTAGAATGGAGCCTATTGCACATCAAAAACTAATCTACAAAGATACTTCCAACTTGAGAGAACAGTAGCTATCTCTTTGACTTGCGCTACTGCCTGCCTCCATCTAAACCAGCACTTCCAGCTCCCTATCCCTTTTTGACACTATGCCTTGTGCTGTATTTATACTGCTGAAAACAGATTCATTTTTCACTAAAATCAATTGTTAATCTCCTACTTTTGGGAAGGCTGTGAAAGCTGAGGCAAATGCCATCAGAGCAATGTCATTGGCCCGCAAATGTGTTAGTTTGTCTGCCCAAACCTGCTGTGTAATGGTTCCTTCATAAGCAAATAATTCATCAGATGTCATAAAAAAAAATAAAGTTTGCAAAGGAGTTGAAATGTATTTCCCTCCCCCCACCACCCACCCAAATGTAATATTAGAGCCTAGAAGTGAGCTACTATGCTATTTCTCATTGAAGGAAGTGTGTGTCTGCGCATTTATTTTAAAAAGAATAAAAATTGGCATTTGCTTTTCTGAGATATGGGGTCTTCCTTACTCTTTATACACAATACTATCTTCTTGATATACCATGCTTGTGTATGTGTAAGTCATCCACTACAGAGATCTGAAATGGCCAAGAATTTTAAGAGTTTGTCCCTTTTAATTTTAACTTCTGAGTCTTATACTCCCAACTGCTTAAAATAAAACCAGAACATAGCTGCATATTTTTTAACTCTAAAATAAGCAATAGATGGGAAATTTTAGAAATCTTGAAAAAGTTACATCAGGCAGGTATTGAACTCACTTTGCTGGAATATATTTACAAAAATAAATATTCACAAACTATTTCCTCATCTCCTTTTTTAATATTAGGTATTTCCCAGGTAAAAGTAAGGGCTCTTTACAGTGTAGATATCAGCACTCAAGACTCTTACTTTTTTCCTGGGTTGGAGATCTATATCTTAAACTTTTGCCTCAAGATGTTGAGCTCCACTCTTATATAAAGACATTTTAAATTAATATCTGTGAATAGGCATTAGAGGACAACATGGGGTTTTTTTCCCTTTAAACTAGCAGGCTTCATTTAAAGTTTAACCTTTAAATTAAATAACAGTATAGGAGCCAGGTTGCTAGACTGTTCTCCCAGAGAGCCCCAAACCTCCTGTTATCCAACCCAGTAAATGTCCCTCTCCTTTCAATTCATACTACTCAGATTGAATCTTTTCCAATTAACATTGCCTGTCCAGATAAAAGATCTATGGTATCTACTCCATTGCTTGGGCAGTTAGACCTGTGGGTTATGATCACAGGCCTTCTTGGTGATTTATAGGTTTCTCTGTGGGGGAAAGTTACTGCTCAGCAAGCTGAGGTTTGAATTTACAGTACTGCTAGTTTATTCCACTTCCGTTTTTAAATAAAGTTGTGAACAAGCTCATATGAAAGTGAACCTACTGTACTTGAAGTAAGCTACCTGGCAAATTACTCAGCTGTACATTCTAGCTTCATTTTGTGAAAAAGGGTTGTTGGTTGGGGTTTTTTGATAGACAAATTATTTTTTCTTTTTATTTGAACTTATTAATTGTTATTTATGGAATGTTTATAGTTTTATTCTATTAAGTTAACCTGGTCACCGTTGCTACTGTTATTAAGTTACATTAAAAAAGAGACAATTAAAAAAAATTACTATGGAAGTGCTATAGGGCAAAGGTGAAGTACAGAAGTAGGGCCTACAGTATGACTCAGGCTAGCATTTTACCTGGGTTCTGTTCTGAATATGATGACTATCTTCCTTAAGCATAAATGATGTTGCTTGCTCTTATGAGGTACACATCCTTTAATTGTCTGACTTTTCAGCATCCTGCATATACTGCAACATTATAGATGTGTGCCTTTCTCATCAGCACTGTGGATATTGGGGGAAAATACATCTGAATAAATGGAACTAGAAAATGGCTTACACAGTTGATGGAAACACAGGAAAAGGCTGAGAGAGAAGACAAGTAACTCAGTCAGAATGCAAAACAAGTCTTATGGACCAGGTTGAATAGCAGCTGCCTTGAAGGAGTTTTTGGTTTCTTTTATGAAGGCTGGTGGTTTTGTAGTGTCACAAACCACCTATAGTTATTTAATGCTACTAATTTCCTTTAGCTTCTAGAAAGACAGAGCTTCTCATTTAGGATTTCATTTGAAGCATTTCTTTGTCCTAATTCATCCGTAAATAGGGTGTTGTAATAGTTGCTTATGCTGAACAGAGTAGCTGCCAGTGCTTTCAGGTTCTTTAATGAAAGGCACACTCATTGCAAATTGATTTATGAATTTTAAGAAACTTCTGGGTGTGCTCTGAGACAGAGTTCATGTTAGTCTGCCAGCCTATTGCCCTTGTAATATGAAGTTGCTAAATGTCAGATGTGTATTCCTAACAAACATGCTTATTTTAGGGTTAACCTATGACATCCATTTTTTTCTTCACTATCTCCTTGTTAGACATGAATATTCCTTGTGAGGAGATAGCAATGCCATTTAATGACTTCAAATATCTCAGCTTAACAGGTAACTTTTTACTCCATCACTCATTACTATTGCTACAAGACTGTAGGCTTTTTTAATAAGGAGAATTCCAGGTCCAGCAATCAAAGGAATACAATTATATGACCAAGTGCAAAAAGTGAACTTGGACTGCCTATTGGCACGTGCTTGGGTAGTCATTTTTTAAGCAGTGTAGTTACACCAGCTTTTCACTAGATGGCACTTTCACCAAGACACTTTGATTCACATATTTTCTGATTTGTTCCTTTATCCCTTGTTGAGTTTCGTTTTGTGTTCTTTTTTCCTGAAAGGATTCCTTGGATGCTTGATTACTGCATCTTCTCCATTGCTCCCAAATATATTAGTGATACTGTAGAACTGCATCAATGCTGTTCACCTGGGACTTGGGCTTGAATGAGGACCAACCAGTCTGATAGCTGTGTTCTGTGATTGTGATGCCCTGTTCTTCAATCCTTGCCATTTCCTACTGGCATGAGGGTAATTGAAAGCTATGAAAATTTCAGAGCCTTAGGAAGCTCATCATTTGTCAGTCTATTGTAATACAAGTAATATTTAAAAAAACAAACCAAAACAAAACAAAAAAACAACAAACAAAACTGTTGTAATAAGTAAATATAGTCTGTAATATTGTAAGTACCAATTACTCCAGGAATTAAAAAGTCCTCTCTAAACTATTATCAAGCAGATACTTCTGCAATAAGGGCCAAAGTCAAAGTCTTTAAAAATCCTTGATAACTTAAATGGCTTAAATTCTGGAAGTGTCTAAACCCTCATAAATGTGCTGTCCTGCATCAGTAGTATCAGCTTCTTTTTACATTTAGGGAATGCTGGATGTGTAAGACACTGTAGTAATGTGGAAAGGACAGCTTGGTTGAATGCTGAGTGAAGTGTTAGGAAAAAAGGTTGAGGCAGACGGGAAAAGCACCTCCAGCAGGGACCGAGGGACTATTAACCTTAGCTTGGCATACCTTGCTGTCAGGCAGGGTGGAGAACTGTTTCAGCCCAGGAGGAGACTACAGGGAAGCAGCCTCTCTTGGAGGTTAGCAATCTGGATGTATCTGTTGTTCAGTCATGCTGTAAGCTGAGAGGTAGAACCTTTCTTTGAACCGTATCTCTGTTTCCTCTTTGCATTCAGTCTCCTATGCCTCCTTCCTTAGGGTGGGGACCCTGTTGTATGGACTGCCGGGGTCCGACTTATATGATGCAGGGCATGGAAGGCAAGAGAGGTAAGAATAGTGAGTGCACCTAAAGAGTTACTATGCTATGATTTTTCTGCCTTGTTCAAGAGTCTTACTTCAGGCACCTGGGACTTGGGCTTGAATGAGGACCAACCAGTCTGATAGCTGTGAGCTGGCAACAACAATTGGATGGCTTTGCAAACACTGAAAGGCAGGAACTTGGTTATATGGAAGGCTTTGCTTTGGGGCTGGGTATCTGTATAGTGATCCTGCAGAGACAGATAGGCACCAAAGCAGCTTCAAGGACCTAAGCAAACATGCTTACTAAAGGTAGTGACTCATGTCCATACAGAAAGTGTTCCATTCCTGAATCAGGCCTTTATTATTTTAAACTCTTAATTAAGTCTCTTTGAACCCACAGGTGCAGCTACTCACTGATGCTTATTTGTTTTCTTTTATTTGTCACAGGCTTTCATTTACCAAAATGTTTCAGTCAAATTGAACTAGAGGTATTTCAGGGGATTTTAATCTATCCTTGGAAACTGTGACCAATTTGAATACTTTCCTGTGCTGTTCTCTGGATATTAGTATGGGCATACGTTTGTAGGCAGGTCTTCAAGGGGTGACTAGACCCCTACCATTCTAATTTTACAGGTTGATTTGAGGTTGATCATGTGTTTATGGCTTCTAAATTATTTCTTATGGAATAGTATTGGTTTTCTTTTTTCAATGAGTTGAAATGTAATAGTCAAATGATAAATATTAAGAAAAGAAAGCTTTCAGATATATGAGAAATTGATGAAATATTTACGATTCACATATTTTTCATGTCTGCCTACTGACTAGCCACCAAATATTTACAAATTTCAGAAATGAACACATTGAATATTGTGTCCACTTTCATATGCATCAATCATACAAATATTTTAACCACTCTCTTCCAAACCCACTGCTGATGTGCTGATTTTTTTTCTTTGCTCTAATTTCCGTGAAGTTATTTCACAATACCTGAGCTGTTAAGTTATGCCTAGTAAGTTATTTCACTGTTAGTTAAGCTCTTTCATTTTATGATTTCTTAAAGCACTGTCTAGAATCCAGGTAGTTATGCAAATCTCTGAACGTCAGTCACTGTGTTCTCTCTATATCAATGAATGTTGGGGGGTTTTTATTTATTTTTTTGGGGGTTGTTATTAGTTGTTTTATTTTTGTTGTTGTTTGTTGATTTTTTTTATGCTATTTTCAGGGGAGGGAAATGGTGGGTTTAATCCAAAGTAGAATAACTTCGAGAGATTCAAAGGATATCTCATGGAGTAAAACTTGGCATAGAAGGATAAGAAAGATAAGAGGTAGCATAGGAAATGTTCATTCTGGTTTTGTGAGAGGAAATTTCAACCTCTCCTATTTGCCGGCTAATGTACCTATCTGGGTGTGCAGAAAGAACATTTTTGTAGTTCCTTTATTAAATATGCCTTGAACCTAACTAAAATAATACATTTTTGTGTGTACTTAAATGTTTTCTGTTCACAGAAATTATTGGAAAAATCTTGTGGTTTTCATGATATCAGGGGAAGGGAGATGGAGTGAACTAAGAAGCTACAAAGTTGATTGTGTGCTAGAATATAAATACGCACGAAGTATAAATAAATTCTGTAATGTTTAGATTAAATTTTACTGTCAACTTCAAAACCATTTCATGCATGTCTTCTGTTTATTTTACAGTATAGCTAGAAAAATATGTAGCTGTTTCATTTTACTCTGACCCCTCCTTGTAGGGAGTGCTATGCAGACTTTCTGAAAGCTGGGATTTCTGCTTATATATTATAATACAAATGTCCACTGGTAATCATATTCAAGGAGTCTAAATCCAGCTTAAGTCTGGCGTTCCTTATTGTTTTCATATAGGTGACTGAAGATGTCCAGCCTGAAGGGAACAGTAGGTGCTGGGGTTTATGGGAAATTTAAATGGTAAAAAATGACTTGCACTGAAATGTGTTTAGATTCATCCTGGTCTTAAATATTTTTGAGACATGGTAAGTTCTGGGACGTTGAAAGTACTATGTTATACGTGAGGTACCAAGATCTCTCCCTCCCTTCAGCCTCAGGACTCTCCCTAATAATGCTGGAAGTTAAAATGAATCATTTATGAGCATCAGTAGACACATGGGTGGTGCCTCTTTGTAAACTGGTATTTTGTTGATGCAATATGTGTGACAGCCTTTTATTTCTGAATATAAATGTTACTGAGGGGAAATTAGGTTGGTTCACAGAGGAGATCAGCCAGACCTTGCAGTACATCTTGCTGAGGAGCAGGTATCTCCACCAGTACTGTTCATCAGAAACTAGTACATGTAGAAGAAAAATGGAAGGTGAGTGTCTTGAAACTTTACTATCACTTGGCTCAGTACTGAAAGTGGAAATACTTAGGTCAGGTGTAAGGACAAAAAAAAAAAAAAAAGTACGTTTTGCTGTGTGGAAACAAGTCTAGAAATTACCTCTGTGGTTTAGATTTTGTTTGTGGACTTAGTGAGAAAGAAAAGCAGCTTTGGAAGAAAAGCTTTCCTTTCATAATGGAAAACGAGATCTGTGGAAAAGAATTGGTGAAAGAACAACAAATTCTGAGAGTGATGGCATGGACAAGAATACATTTTATTTCCAGCATAAATGATAAAGTTCTAGTTTTCGGTATTCTCATGCTAGAAGCTATTATTTCACAATGGATACCTGAAGTATTCTCTCTGGAATGAAGGTAAAATGTGAATTAATAGAGAAAACCCAGTGACTGGTACTGAGGGTTGGGTTTCTACCAGAGAGAGAAAGCCAGTATAAGATATGATATTGATTAGCCTTTAGTATTTTCTCTATGATGCCTTTGCTTAAGAAGGCAGTTGTTAGCACCTTTGTGATCCAATTGTGATAATTAACTCTGATAAGCAAACTGTGGGCTGACTTTAAAGAAATTCCCTGGGAAACATGTACAATATCAACTCCCTGATGTTCTGGTTCAGCTGGATTAATGAGTGGATGAGGTGTAGTTGTCTTGGTTTGTAAACGCCTCCAGAGAATGGGTGAGGACTTGCCAGGCTCTTTCAGTGTTCTTGACCACAGGAATTCGTCATGTGTGCTATAACCATTTCTAATCCTTTCTGTTGAACCAGAACATTTTGTGTTATGGTTGAAAAAATCTCATTAAGGTATGAGATTTTCAGTTCAGCTCTGTTACTCTTTCTTGTCAGCAGGTATGATGCATTCATGAGTAATAATGATGTAATGCACTGCTATATTTTTTGGTTGTTGTTGATGGTGTGCATGTTTTTAACATGGGTAACGCCCAGAACTGTATTTATCTGCTGATCTTTGCTGAAGAGCTGAATGGTCAATTTGTTTAAATGGTGAGATGAAAACTGAGATTATTTTTGTTCAAGGAAAGAAACCAGAAAAACCTGGGGGGGTGGGGGTTTGTGGTTGATTTTTGTTGGGTTTTATTTGTTTTCTTGATTGGTTTTGTTGTTTGGTTTCTTTTCTCTTATCCATCCTCCCCTCCCAATTAATTTCAATTATATTTTAGTTCAAGATGTGATCCTGGGAAACTCTACTGGTTTGTGTTGGAAGTGTCCTGGTCCCATGGGCTTAGCTATGTCTCTCCTTTTATGTGAATACACTCTTGTTTCTGGTTAGGAAAAATTAGTTTCCACTAAATACGAACTCTATATTCAACTTAGTGCAAATATAGTCACAGAAGTTGTATTGCTTGATTTTTCTGTGGTCTTAGCAAGGCCAAACTTAACCCTTTAGAATTAAAATAGTATACAAGACTTTGTAGTCCAGTAAGGCAAATTTCCAAAACTCCTGAGAATCTGTGGCTCCCATTACCTTCAATTAGAGTGAAGCACTTTTGAAAATAAAACGTTGGACGCAAATAGGTAAAAAAGAGTGTTGCTACCCATCCTTCTGGCACCAGAATCATAATTACTTCTATGAAATGACTGATACCCAGGCAGGATGCCTAAGGGCAATCAGCTAAAATTTTTGTTAAGCTAATCATAGTACTTGGGATAGATTGTCAACATTTTTTTATTTTTTTAGTATCTCTTTCTCCATTAAGTTCCTCAAAAATGTCTGCAGACCTTTTATGACTTAGGAACATGCAGATTGAGACATTTTCGTGCATACTTAACAGTACTTACCATTTGGGGGGAGATATTTATTTGTTTCTATTTTTTAATAACTCATTTAAGCTTTCAAACACCTATTGTTTTAATAAAATTTTTTATTCAATTTACTTTATTATTTTATTACTTGCATAAAAAACTCAACTGATAGTATGTGCAAAACATCTGCTGTCTAGCTGTGGCTGAAAAGTAGCTGTAGACAGTGTGCTTTAGCGTAGAAAGAATATTACAGTGCAAAGTCAATTTTTTAAGTAGAGATACTAATATCATCCCTCAACATCAGGTATTTATTCAGCAAGAAGGTACTATATAAAATATGTGAAACTTGTGGCTCAGCTTTATGAATCAAAGCATTATAACAAGTTTCCACCTGCAAGCTAGGGAAGTGGTAAACTTGTAAGGATAATTTTATGGATGTATGTGTCAATCTCAGTGTTGCTGAATTTTGAACAAACTCCTGAGTTAATTTTTTGAAACAGTTATCTCTTTCATCTTTATCTCCTCTTTCATGTAATCTTGACCTCAGTCAGTGATGGGAACTCAACTATCTGGGTTTTCCTTTGTGTTCCTTTCTCCATCCTGCAGTCATTGAGCTGGGAGAAGTTGACCTGAACTGTCCTTCAAACTGCCAAATTCATAATACCCAATTCTTTGGAACTGACAGACAGATAATAAGGAGAGGGCAAGCCTTCAACTTTTATGCTCGCTTTCAAAACCGGGAATGGGATGACTCCGTGGACAAGGCCATTTTCACCGTGGAGACAGGTAATTGCTCCCAAACTCAGTGTAGTCTTTCCCAGTCCTTTTCTGGTATGTAATATTCCCAGTAGTCTTCAGTGACAAATAGTATCTGCTCACGCATCTTCTGTGCAAAGAGACTGCCTTTCCCTATCTCAGGCAATTCTGCTAACTTTTAAAGTTTTCTCACTCTGCTGCAGAGGTGACAAGTGAAAAAGAAATCCACCCTTTGCTTTGCATTGCAAATGATGCCTAAACAAATTACTTGCTTTTTACATGTACTTTGTTTAGTCTGATGAAAGTTGTATTTATTTTCCTGAAAAGGCCTCAGACCCTGCGAATCAAATGAGACAAAATGTAGCTTCCCAATGAGCAGATGTCTGGATCAAACCTGCTGGAGCTCTTCCTACAAAATTTATCAGCCAAAATGCATCAATATCAGCATGTTTCCTCCCTCCAATGCCTGCATTGGCCGTTACATTCTCAATATGCAAATCACATCTTGTGGCCATACATATCAGCGATGTCTTGGAGATTTTTATGTCCTTTTTAACCCTTGGTGTGCAGGTAAGAACTCTAGCGATGATCAGATTATTTTAAGAAAAATTCTAGTGATGAGTAAAAATGTTGAACATATGTATTACTTAGCTCATAAGTAAGGGATGGAGTCACAGAAACTGAGGGATTTTTTTTTTTTTTTCTTGTTTGTTATTTTGGTTTTTTTTCCTCCAAGTTCAAGACTGTCTCAAGCCAGTGTTTTGATTTGGTTTCTTCATGGTAGCAGAGATGTAATATATTCCCCCCTCCCCCCCTTTTACAATGGCTTGACAGGACAAGAAGCAATTGGCACAAACTGAAATACAGGTTTCCTCTGAACAGCAGGAAACACTTCTTTAAGGTGAGGGTGACTGAGCACTGGCACAGGTTGCCCAGAGAGTTTGTGGAGTCTCCATCCTTGGAGATGCTCTACAGCCACATAGACGTGATCTTGGGTAACCAGCACAGCGTGAACCTGCTTGAGCAGGGAGCTGGACCAGAGGACCTCCAGAAGCCTCTTCCCACCTCAAAAATACTGTAATTCTGTGAATTCTGTGGTATCATTATTAAATAATATAGTATACAAATACAAAATAAATTCCGTATATTCGGTTCTGATAGCAAGCAGATCTGGAGTCTGTAAGACCTTGACAAAATCATTGCATATTCACATTGTCTGTGCTTTTGATTTGATAAAAATCAGATACTGAACTCTAAGTGCCCAGTGCTTGACTTCTAGAGCTGCTTAGTGTGAAGATAAATTGCAAGTTCTGTAATCCAGCATACTATAGCAAGGAAAGACCTAATAAAGATAATACCTAGCTGTAAGTAGAAATGAATTTTCTCGGAATGTTTAAAGAGTCTGCACCCTTGAACATATTTAAAAATATAAATCAAAAATAGATAGAAAAAGAAAGAGGGATCCAGTGAAGTAGAAGATACAGAAGTGCTAGAAATGTACATTTGTCTGACTGATAGCTCTGTATCTTTTCCAGATGACCCTGTATATATGGACAATCAGGCCCATAGAGAAGAATATGTTCTGAATGAACATGGGATACTGTATGAAGGAGTTCACAAGCATATTACCTCTCGACCATGGCACTTTGGACAGGTATGTTTTAAAGGCTTCTTCAGAAGTAGATGTCGTCCATACATCCATATATGGATAAGTGAAGTGTTATCCATACCTTTTCAGAAATGCATGGTTATATTATGGAGTGTGAAAAGTTCTAAGGACCGGTCTAGATTATGCATGCACAAAATAAAATGTCTGAGAATTTCACTGGAGACCACACAACTGGAAGGAATACTTCTGTAGTAAAATTAAGGAAACTGCAGAACCGCTGATGCCTGTTTTAACTTCTCTTTCTTCAGTTTGAAGATGGAATTCTGGATATCTGCTTGAAGATCCTAGACATGGGTGCAAGTTATCATCATGGCTCTGATCGTGACCGTTGTTGGCGCAATGACCCTGTGCATGTCAGCATGGTGGTAAATCACATGGTAAGACCTCTAGTGGTGTGTGACCTCTGAATAGGTCAGAACACACTCCATTATATTGTAGAAGGACAGGTTGAACTGTAATCTAATACAGTCTGAGTAACAGGGGAAATCTTTTATGTTCTTAGATTCACAGAAAAAGCTAACTTGTGACACTAATATCTAATGATTTTATGATATACTTAGGATTAAAGGCATGGTCAGCTATCTGAGAAGGTGTTTTTTATTTTCTCTTTCTAGTTAAGCAGCCATATCACTAGCAGTATAATGAAGATTCCAGAAAACAATGATTACCTGAAAGGAACAAAACCATTTTCTTGGAATGGAAGTGTCCCAATTCTTCAGCAGTGGTACAATGGCAGATGCAGGCCAGTCAGATATGGGTACTGTGGGTCTCTTGCTTCAGTAATGTGCACAGGTATGATATTTCAGTCTACCCTTACCCAGCTATCCAAAAGGAAGAGAGAAGACCAGGATCATAAATCTCTGATCCTAAAAACTCGTGGAAGAATATTAAGCATTTAACTAAAAAAAAAAAAAAGTATTTTTCTCTTGCTATAATACGATATAGCTCCTAACATAGCATTTGTTATCAACCTATTGCTTTCTTATCCAGCATGAAGAGCAAGAAGAAAAGCAGTACTGTCTTTTCTGTGACTTTTATACCATGCAGCTATGAAACCTACAACTTTATTAAAACACAGAGCAATTGCAGCATTGTGGAGCCAAAATATCCTTTGGGTGAAGTTTGAAGGCTGAGAAAAAACACTAAGATATGAACAGGAAAACCTGTAGCAGTTTCCCCTCCAAAACATGAAAGCAGCCAGCTACTATGTTGTTTTACTGCAAAGAATAAGATAATGGTGAACTATACCGACAAAAAGATTAAGTTCAAACTTTTTACCATTTATTTAGTGAATCTGCTTCTACACATGAAATTGAATCGAATTGATATTGAATTGAAATTGAATTGATATTGCAAAGATGAATCTATGTGTACTACACTGTTTACAAGAAAATGACTGTGTTTTATTAAGGCAGGATCAGGTTCATGGTTCTGGTTTGGGGATTTTGGGA
Organism: Psittacus erithacus; assembly: GCA_009867235.2. NCBI lineage: Eukaryota > Metazoa > Chordata > Aves > Psittaciformes > Psittacidae > Psittacus > Psittacus erithacus. The sequence goes on from WYDI02146908.1 coordinate 18,920, forward strand.
TTTTTCTAGTATAAGCTGGAATAATACCAAGCCATTTCTTTCTGCTAGGCTCATTTCAGATTACTTTGAACCACATGAAAGAAGTTTTGAAGACAGAATCAGGGCATCCCAAATATTGCTTTCTATCCATTTTATTTATATAATTGCAAAGTAGAATATAGGAGATTTATTTATAAAATAAGTGAAGGATTTGCTTGATTAATTACCATTTGTAATGACTCATTAATATTATTTTTTTTTCCCTACAGTGATGCGGTGTTTGGGAATTCCAAGCCGTGTTGTCACAAGCTTCTGTTTTCCAAGCTCAAATGAAAATCCACTTGGTATCAATGAGATTTTTGACTGTAATGGAAAAAACCTATGTGGTAAAGACAAGCTATGGTAAAAAAGAAATACACAAGTTCTTTGGTTTTTGATTTTGGTTTTTTTTAATTAGATGATAGAAAGACTAGTGTAAATCTAGCAGATCAATGTGTATCTTTCTTTGTTGTGACAAAGCAGTTTAGTTTCCTAAAAATGCATTTCCAAGCATGTAGTTACTGAACAGGCAGTCTGCTCAATCTACATTTTCAGAAAAGGAAAAGAAAACCACTTGTGAGAAGTTATGCTACCTACTTACCCTTCTCAGTTAAAAGAATAAGGCCATCTTGTTTGATAATTACATTGTCTTCCTGAGATTTTTTATCATAGATTGCTTTACTCTTGCAAACCTTTCGATTCATTTTCATGTAACTATGACATTATCATTTATCACAGTAGAATTTCATATTGTCACCCTTGGCCTGTGTGTTCATAGTTTCACTGCACCAGAATTTTTTTTTTGTCTCATCTATGAGAGCTCTTAATGAATTTTCTGCCCTTTCCTGTGTCAAAAAAATAAGGTCAAACTGAAATATAAGGGAAAGAGTATCTTATTTAGCACAAATTACTAAAGAGTTTATTCTTTGTTAAGCCATTAAAAAAGAAGACTAAGACAGTATGCGATTTTCCTGTAAAGAACCAGGAGGATGATATTAGGAAAATAAACTACTTAAAAGAAAGAAAAAGGGCTGTAAGAAGAGAGTTTTGCAATCAGGTCTGCAGGACGAATTTCCAGTCTGAGTGATATAAAGTAAACCTAACAACTCCTGTCCCCAAACATCATTAAAAATTTTAAGACATAGAGAGTCTTCAGTTGATTAAAATGTTATCTCTGCCATGGTTTTCCTCCATTGTAAGGCATTGAACTTGGTGATCCAAGAGATGTCTTTAATCCCATATACCTGCATCCTACAGGCGATATCACTGCTGGAATGAATCTTGGATGGCTCGCAGAGACCTAAAACAGTGCTGTGGTGATTGGCAGTGTCTGGATCCAACACCTTTGGAAACAGACAGAGGTAATGGTTTACTATAACTGTAATTGTTTTCTTCTTATGTTGTTGAGTTTTCCTACTACTCAGGTTGCAACCTACTATAACGTTGCTATCTGGCTTAGGTACAGCTTGCAGCGGTCCTACCTGGATTCGAAGCGTCAGAGAAGGCGAACTGGACTTGGACTATGATGGTCATCATCTGTTTTCTCGAGTAAATTCAAACTATGTTGGCTGGCTTTCCCAAAACAATGCTAAAAGAGCAAAATTTTTCTGCGATCCTTGGCCATGTGGACAACGTATAATCACCAAGCGTGTTGGCAGTGAGCAATTTGAAGATATCACTGGGGCTTACAAGTATGAACTAGGTATGATGCAAAGCCATTAAATGAGTTAGAGGAAATTTTCAGTGCTAACCATATAAAATTATTAGTGTAATCTGTCCTTTGTTAAAATTAATAGAACAATCTGAGGTTGTATTTTTTGAGAAAGAGGAAAATGCGTTTCTGTTCAAAGACCTTGATCCTTAAACTTCTGAACACATTTACATGATCAAAATGAAACAGATAGCAATTGCAGTAATTTAGGATAGGATAGGATATTTCAGATGGAAGGGACCTACAGTGATCCTGTAGTGTAACTTCCTGTAGCAGCCTTCTACCTCAAAGATGTATTTAACTGAAAGTTAAAGCGTATTATTAAGGGCATTGTTCAAATACCTCATTCTAAGGCATTGACAGGCTTGGGATATCAAATGCCTCTCTTGGAAGCCTGCTCCAGTGGTTAATCACCCTCTTGGTAAAGAAACGCTTCTTCATGTCAAGTCTGAATATCGCCTGACGCAGCTTTGACCCATTCCCCCGCATCCTGTCGGTAGACCCCAGGGAGAAAAGCTCAGCACCTCTCTCCACTTCTCCGCCATGGGAAGCTGTAGAGAGCAATGAGGTTGCCCCTCAGCCTCCTTTTCCCCAAATTAGACAAGCTCAGAGTCCTTAGCCACTCCTCACAGGACGTGCCTTCCAGCTCTTTTAATACCACTCTTTGCACATGTTTTGGTGTTACCTGTACAGTGGTTTAAAATATTAGCAAACTTTAGGTAATCTAAAATTAACCCCCTAAATTCTTTTAGACCAGGATTAACTTCTTTCTTGTTATTTCGTGTGCCAGATCTGTCAGAAAATATGCCTGCTTACTGAATTCATGTATTTTCAGGATATACTTCTGTTCTTACTTTGGACTACTAATTACTGGTTTTCACCTTCCAGTAGGAGGGAGGAGTTCAACCAGCAAAATTGCATAAAGGAATAATGAGTGGATCACAATTGATCGTAAATTTTCAATTTTTTGTAAATACTTTACATGTACATTTTTGCAAAATACTGTGTTTTTTCTTTTTTTTTTCCTTTTTTTTTTTTTCCAACAAACAAAAGAGAAAACAACTGATAGCTTCTTTGTTTGAATGGTGTATTTTGGCTTTGAGAGACATGGTGGCATTTCATATTCACCCTAACCTCATTATAATGAGTTATATTTTGATTTTTGCACTTACTATGCACTTTGAGGTTTACATGACTATTTTAAATTTCATTAATAAAAGTAAATTTTTTTTAATGTTTTTGATCTGTTTATTTTCTTCTATGCATTCAGACAACCATACCTTGTGTTTCATTATCTGGTGGATTTGTTCTACACCAAGCCATTACGTTAGGTTTCAGGAAGGAGGAAGAACAAATTTAATTGTCTATCTTTATTATTTGGGTAGATGTGTCTTCTTGTGACTCCAGCGGATTCCTTATCATGTATCTTCTTCAACAGGTTCTGTGAAAAACAAAGAAGCCTATTACCGGGCTTACAGAAGAATTTATCCAGGGTACTGCAATGCTTCCAACTGTCATATTGATAGAGAGTTATCATCTCTGAAAAACCCATTTTTGAGTGACTCTGGTATTAACATGAGGTTAAAGATGGCTAATTGCCCAATGTACGGTGAAGATGTTCAACTGCACTGGCTGCTTGAAAATTTACGTAATGAAAACAAAACCCTGAAATTTAATTTGTGTGCACAAATAATAACCTACAGTGGTTGCCCATTGGATCAGTTTTGGAAAGACAGTGTGACTATCACATTGGGACCAAGGGAAGGTAAGAAGGTGAATTTGTCTAACACCTCTTTGTCTACTGTTCTTTTCAGGAGATAGGTTGGTTTTTAGGACTAGTGGAGACTTCCTAATAGAGGTGGGAACTGATGTGAATACAATGTTAAATATTGACAGATCAATTCACTTTAGAGTGATGACACAAAAATCAACACATTGTCAACACTACATGTATAGTGACAGGTGAATTATAGTCTTTAATTTCCCCAAGACTTAGAGATACCTAGAATCATTTAAAAACTCATTTCCACTAAAAGTTAGGTTCTGCTTTCTATATTCAACAGAAAGATAAAGCTGAAGCTGTTTATCAGAAAAGCTTTTTTTTTCTCCTTTGTCCAGAAGATACTAGCCAGTGTAAAGCACTTGTTTAAAGCACTAAAGTAATAATTTCTAGATATACCACGTACTGGCAAGTGCAAAGGTATATCAGAACATGAACACTTGTTTACAGGGTTAATATCTTTTTCTGGAAGAAAAATGTCACCTTTAATTAAAACATATCATTGTAAGATTGAATTTCACACCTGATATTAACATTCTGTTTTATCACACTTTAATTTTCCTGCCTTTAAAATTATTGTTTTAGGAATTACACTGGAATGAAATTTTCCAAACTTCGTGCAATAATAATGATAATAATAATGATGATGATGATAATGCTTATAAAAAAAACAACTTGTAAATGCACTGATAGTTATATTAACTGAAAAACATGAATCTGGTTGTTGCAAGTAGCAGTGTATCTAACTAGGTAACCTAGGAAAAATCATGTCTGTTTTTAAAAATGCTGGGATAAATTAATATTTTAGCCATTGTAAATGCCAGTTAAACTTTAGGAGAAAGGAAAGTGGAAATATTAGCCAAAAATCAGAAAAAAGTAACTGAAATATTTTTATTTACAGTGAAAACAATTCCAGTGTGTATATCATATAATCAGTATGGACCTTATCTCTGTGATCACAACATTATTAAAGTAGTTGCTGTCTCAGACCCAGAGTGTGAAGAAGTTCTGATGGTGAGCAGGGATATCGTGATCAACAGACCACCTGTTATTGTAAAGGTAAGGAATTTTAATTATGGAATTGGTGATCTAAGGAACAGAGGGACTCTTACTGGCCACTTTCTAGGTCCAATGCCAATAAACTTGAAATACTTCCTTTTTTTTTTTTTTTTTCTTCCCTATCTTGGCAAGATCAGTGTGAATTTAAATGTGTAACATTTGACTCTAGTGTGATGTGTTTGTTTATTTTCTGACTAGCTACTCAACCAGCCAAGGCTGAAAGTACCATGTACTGCAGAGATCTCCTTCTGCAATCCTCTCCAGGAAGATATGAAGAACTGTGTAATGACATTAGAAGGCTGTGGTTTATTCAAAGAGCCAATGACCATTGAGTAAGATTATTGATTATTTAAATGGGGAAAATACTGGGCATTGACTAAGATGTGCTAGATCAGAGCAGGTTTCGAGGAAGACTAATATTTTCAGTGTTTAGGACCTGAACAGGGCTTTTTGGCTTTGAGACTTCATTAAAAGCCTTAGTCCTCTTGAAACAGATGGATCATTTACAGCTGGCAAGATACGCTACTGCTTCATTTTTTCTCAAGTTTTACATTAACTGTGTGTTTGAAATTTCACTCTGAAAGGGAACACACTGTTTTCTTCACAAGAAATTCCAGCTGTGTTCTCCATTCCTTATAATCTTAGTGAGTTTGGAATAGAATTTCTCTAATTGTTCATGAACTGGCACCACACGTGATCAATTAGAAAACAACAGTGAGAAACAACAATACGCATTCTGTTCTCAACATGTTAATCACAGAAAGTGGAGACATCCAAGATGCTATAACATCCTAGGAAAAATAGTTGTTCATTAATATGCATTGATGGTCTTCATGACAAGGAGAACTGATAAAAGTATGACTAGGTTTGAGGGGAAGCAATTAGGAATTGTTCTTGCTGAGTAGTAATGAACTCAGTTCCACAAAGCTGTCCAATCCAAATTAGGCTACTGGAAATGGAAAGCAGGAAATGCATTTTTGAAGCAGAAGGGTGCTACATTTTTGAAGAATTTGAGGCAGTATCATGAATAAGCTTCCAGTTCCAATTGCAGAACAAATCATGGGAGTTTTCCAAATCTTCCCCTGGGACAGAAGTTTTTCCCATCCTTTTCACATAGTGGGTTTGTTTTTTTTCTGGAGGAAGGCAAGAAAGACAAAGTTGTTATAACAGCATGTCTCTGAGAATATGTTGTAGCAAATCAAGCCTAATTACACGCTCTCACATTGTAGCTCCTCATGTCTCTGAGCTGGCCAGGGTCCTAATTCTTTTCCTTATCTCAATCCAGTTTGGGAACACTGGCATCCAACCAGCAGGCACGGACCATCGTGGAGTTCACACCTTACAGGTTTGGCAGCCACCGGCTACTGGCTAATCTTGGATGCCACAAGTTTGCCTACTGCAAGGGATGCACCAAGGCCGAAGTGTGTTGCCTTACAGGCCAGAACGGTACCCTGCCCGTTGCTCAGAATGGTGCCCTGCCTGTCAGCCAGAATGGGTCGCACCCGGTGTGTGAGAACGGCTCTGTCCACATGAACGGCTCTGGGCCTGTCCCAGTGGCAGACCCTGCGTTCAACTCCATGTGTGAATATGTATGTATCCCAATGTGCAACCCAAATTGCAGTGCAGGGGGCCAGCCTGTGTATGACTTTGTGTACCTCCCTGCGGGCCATCCCTTATGCAACTCCATATGCAACCAAGGCTTCAATCCAAACGTCAATTCTGGTTTTGATGTGGGAGGCGATCCTGGCTTCCGTGTTGTATGTGAGACTGTGCCTTCTGCTACATGTGCCCCGATGCCTCCATCCATGTATGGCTCTATGCCTGCCCCAGGCTCCAACCCTGTGTGCCCCCCCATGCCTCAAGTAGTGTTTGAGACAGGTACTGCTCCTGTGCACCAGCCTGGAGGCGGAGGGGGGCCGATGTCCTACTCAGTTGCTGTCCCCACAGATAATGCGGTGAGCGCTCTGCTAACTCACTTCATGGCTGGCTCTGGCCCCACAGTGGCAACCCAGGCAGTCCCTACCCATGTATCTGCTCCACCATCCCACCCCATGTACTCTCCAGTAGCTCACACTGTCACCATGCCACCAACAGCTGGTGCCTCCGCCTCGCATGTTGTCTGCAGCTCTGCACCTTCTCCCACAGCCCAGCCTCCATGTGGCCCAATGCCCACCCTGACCTCTCAACCCCTGAGCACCCCGGTAGGCCACGGTGTGTGCTCCCCAGCATCCTGCCCAGCGGCTTCCCCTGCGACCCACTCTGCTGCCCGTAGTGCCACCCCAGCAGGGCTGCAGATGGGCAGTGCCCCCGCAGCGCGCACGCTGTGCTCCCCAGCCCCACGCCCCGTAGGACCCCCTGCAGCCCACTCACTGTACTCTCCATCCCCACACCCGGTGGGGGCCCCTGCAGCCCGCTCGCTGTGCTCAGCCACCTCTGTGTGTCTGGGGGCTGCGGGTGCCCGCACCACCGGCTCACCCCCCGCTCACCCCGAAGACTCATCAGGAGCCTGTTCCCCAGCCCCAGACCCCCTGGCGGCTGCCTCAGCCCGCTCCCTCTACGCACCCACCTCTTACTCGGTCTCCCGGGCAGTGGGGACCCTGGGGTCTCGCTCAGTGTGCAGCCCTCAGTGGGGCCCCTCCTGTGACACCACCACTCGCTTGGGCTCCAATCTCACATGGGCTCCTGCCTCCCGCTCAGCATGGAGCTCCGTGGGACGCTTGGGCTACTCCCCCTTGTCCCGCACTGCCTACAGCACGCTCACGCGCCCTCTGTACAGTGCCTTGTCCCGCTCCTACAACACCTTGTCCCGCTCTGCCTACACTGCTCTTCCCCACTCCACCTCTACCTCTGCCTATGCCACCCTGCCTCGCTCTGGCTCTTGTCCCCCTAGCAGCACCCTACCCCAAGTAGGGTCCCGGACACCCTGGAGCCCCAGGAGGAGCACTTATAACTACTTCAAACGCAAATACCTGTAATGGAGAGTAACCTGGAGAAAAGCCAAAGCCAGTGAATTAAAGGCAGGGTGCAGACACTTTGAAAGAGTTTAAAAATAAGGTGATGGAGCATGGCATGTGTAGTCCTGGGTATTTATCCACGCATTTGAGATGTGCCAAGAAAGCAAGCTGCTAGCTGACTTCTGAGGAATGCATTTGGTGTAATACTCGTATGTCTTGAGATACAGTATGGTGGAAGTGACAAAATGAACGTGCTCTCCATGGAGCTATCGTGACAATAGTTGCACAGTGCAGGTAAATGGATTTACTTGCTTGGTTAAGCTGTTTTATAAAGGATGTGCTTTGACTCTCTCTTCTCTTCATTTTTTGCACTGATTACTTCTCAGATCTCCCTGGCCTACAGCACTTGTAGCAAATCTCTCCCCTTGCATAAAATGTGCTGTCCTTGCAATACTGCAAAGAGGTGGCAGCAGACTTGCCTTACATATTACCTAATATATTGGGTCCCTGAGTCCCAGCATTGTGGCTTGGGTCAGTTCTACGCACACTCAAATTTCCTTATGTGGCAGTGAAAACTGAGGAGGTCATGGAGTAATTAAATTGTTGCAAATCAAATCAACTGAAGAGTTAAAAAAAAAAAAAAAAAAAAAAAAAAGAGCAGTTGTAGTAAATGTAGTATTACTACTTTTGATGTATTACAGTTCCATTATCAGGAACCCAAAGGTCAGATTAGAAAGGCAGCGAAACTCAGTGAACGATTAATACCAACTTACTGGCATACACAGTTGAATACTTCTCCAATCGCGTATTCAAAAAAATTCTTTGTGTGTATTGCATGCATTTAGGTTCGTGGGAGAAGGTTTAATTCCAAGGCTGTGCTTTTTTGATTCAATAGTAAACTTCTATCACCAAACCTGAACTAGAGAAGGAAGTACGATGTTATCCTTTCTTTCCAACACCCAGCCCTCCCAACTAAAAGGTTAAGAAGGTGAATAAAAATGTATTGTGTCTTCTTTAGATAAATGGTACCATTTCAGTGCTAACCCCCTCCCAGTGTTTTAAGGATTGAAATCATATATTGTCATAATGGAACTGTCCCCTAATTTTGGATTTGCCCAGAAGAATTTTAGATTTACTGACAACACTTCCCATCCCTCCATTATTTTCCTCTAGTGCTCTTTTATTTTTGGTAACAAGTGTTAGTGGGGTTTTGTGTTAAGATAATTTTGCTGGTGCTGCAAAATTTTCAGTTGTGTAGTGATAGTATTTCAGTAGTATCGCTTTAGTTCACACCCCTATGCTCTATGATGAGATTGAGTAACCTTCTGGGGATTTAGGAAAGATGTGGTGTCAGATGGTTACTATGAATATGCCAACACTATTAACTACATAGTAATCCTGAGCGTGGTAGAAGAAATATTTGCCTGGATAATGTAGTGAAGTGGTCATAACTAATGACTTGGTTTTTTATGCAGTTTCAATAGTCTCTGTTAGGTATTTGCTGAGAATTTCTTTTCCTGACTGACAATAAAAATAGAAATTTAAAATCACCTGTAATTCTGTTGCTTTGGGGTTTTGGGGGTGGGAGGGCAATATCTCTTCAAAAGTGGGGAAGGAATCTCTCCAGATGCACTGAAATGTGAAATCTTCCTTCCACTCCATTTATAGAATCATATTTCCTCTTCCTTTCCCTAAAATCTGAAACCAAGGCTCCAAAATAAGATTTAAAGTTAGGGGAAATCTATAGATTTCCTACTATAACTGAAATAGCTTGATATTAGAGGAAAAAATCAACCATCCTTTTTGCTCACAGTAAAGCTTTCCACTTGCAGATGCTGCATGAGGTTTTCTTTTGCCTTCATGGTATGCAAAACTCACAATCCACAGAAATGCCAAAACGAACAGATCTTTCAGTGGCAGAAAAATACCAACACTGTCTACTTAAGAAAAAAATGATTTTTCTGAGAAAATTTTAATAGTACATGATACCTACATCATTACCAAATAACATTTCAGATTTATTTTCCCAGTAGTGGTTTGACTTCTCTGATTTTCTTTATTTCTGAGCATGAACCTGGTTCCATATTTCAGAAATTCTAAAGATCTGGCCCCAGCCTGCTCATGTCACTGGAGCTGTCCAAAGTGTGTGCAAACTTTATTTGCCATTCTTCTTGCCATATATGTTGCATACATATTGCTTTTGAAAACTGAAGCAAGTTCATTATAATTGGATCCATGGAGAATGGCAGAAATCTTTTAAAGTTCAAAATTATTGTAATGCTAAAAAAATTATCTTGAGTGTGTTGCTGTCACATATATCCTAGTACTAACAAAAGGTAGGTGGTTGTAGTCTTATTTTGTAGCATCATATTTATTTGGGTTGGAGGGGAAGGGGTAGTGGAAGGAGAGAGAATTAAAACAAAACAAAGAAACCCACAAAAAACTAAAACCACTACCACCAAACCCAACAGTATTGATTTAAATTATCACCTTCTTAAATATTTAAGTGAAAGACTGCAACTTATATTTTATAAGGTAGCTCCTATCACAGAAGGCATGGCTTGAATTTCTACTGGATTTCTGTTCTGTTGTGGGTTGATTTGTTTGTTTGTTGTTTTGGCTTGGTTTTGTTTGGTTTAGTTTTGTGTGTTTGTTTTTTTTCCCCAAACTGATATGCTTGGCTGTCACAAATGCACTTTCCTGAAGTGGAACCCAAGAGAAATTCCTTTTTTCCTTTTTTTTTGCCTAGTGTAGTTAACACATTGAAGTTTAACCATATTCTGTAATGTGGTGTGATACATAAAGAACTTTATTTTAGAGAATGGGAGGGCAACTCAAGTGTGACAGTTATATGCATCAGATATTGAATACAGTACTATTTTATTTATGTGTTCAGGTATGCATTTCTAATTTTGATCTCAGTTCAGACATGTATTTTATTTAAGTGAGGGAAATACATTCATTTGTTTCTAGGCCAGTGAAGGTGAAAAAATGTTATTTCTCATGCATTATTATAGTTACCCTTTCTATGATTTAGCATAATAAATAGGAGTACTGAAATTTATTTTTGTTGTGACTAAAATAAGGTTGTATTTATTTTAAAGAGAAGGAAGAATCTAGTATGTGACAATTTTCAGTTTTCATCCTTAAGAGTTCATTAGACTTATACAAATCATTTTTCCTTAGATGAGAAATTATGAAGATTTTGCCACAACTTAACTGTTTCAAACTTAAAATGCTTAAGGTTTGTGCTGCTTTGGACATTTGCTGGTGACATAATATACAGTGCCTGAGTGAAATGTAATTTATTTTTATATATTCCATTGCCTACAAGAAAAACACTGAAATGTGTAACTCAATGAACCAATTTCCTACCACGCATTAGTTACCGATGTAAATTAAATTTGATATATTGTACCAGACAAGAAGATTAAATTAGGGAAACACTATATTCATTTTACTTTGTGTTAAAACCAAACCAAATATTTTGGAACATGTACTATGAAGTGTATAAAAATAAAGAGGTTAAATGTGCTGAGCAGGAAAACATGAAATATTCAAAATGCAAAAGACAACAAGGGTTCCTTTTTCTGTTTTTCAGCAATTTATGTCATCTTCTATTATATCTGAATTTTCACAAGTCAATTTTTTTATGCTGCATTTGCAGACGTGTTTTCATAAGGGAAGATCTTTATTTGCAGAAGGAAATCCTACTCAAATATTTTACAGGCATCCCAGCTTGCTTTTTCTTTTGGTGTCAGATGGGAGGAATTTCTTCCACACCTTTGTATGGTCTTCCTGGATACTCTTGTTGAAGCTTTTAAATTATTTGTCTTTGAAGTGCAAGGTTTGTTATGTAATGTGCATGTACACTTATTTCTATCGGGCAATTTTCTGACTGACTGACACTGGAATAAAGGTTTTGTGCAGGAGACCAGTGCAGGACTGAATACAGATCCTAGCCTAGGGATCAGCTAGAGTGTGCGTGCACAGCTGAGCCCTCATTACTATTCTGTTGCTTGTTTATAATAATGATTAAGTCTGATACCACATTAATTTGGATTTTAAATCTGTTTGGTTAGATATACTAACTGGCCACACCTGTCTAACTTTTCTACTAGCCATTTTTTTTTTCATGTTGTTCTCTCCTGAGAAAAGTTGCCACAGATGGTGCTCAGTAGACTGCATTAGCTATTTGAGCAACTTGTACTTTTTCATATATTCACTTCCAGCCATCATACATGTCTGTTTTCTTCATAATTCTCAAATAGGACTTTTAGGCATCCTATTTATCAGCGCTACAGGGTGTGAATAAAGAGTATTCTGTGCTACAAATTGGTTACAAAAGTTAATAAAATGAAACAATGTCTAGAAAACCAGGAGTTATGTGTAAAGAAGGGAAAATCTTTACAGTATAAGGAAATGTCGCCAGTTTACAGTTTCCTTTTAGAAATGTCTTCTGTGATTCTGGTTTTCTCTAATTCCTCTTTTTGAATATAAAACCTCAAATTTTATTGAAGCTATGACATTATATCAAATTAGGTTTTAATTAATTAGAATTAGAGAAATGTTGATGCTTGAGATAAATACCACCAGGAATTCTTGCCCTTCCAGTACATTAAAATATGCCAGTAAACCTAATCCATCAGCTGCAACAGTTTCTGTGTACAGGGCTCAGACAATGGATGTTAACCCTGACCTAAAAATGCTCTATAGTTCTAGCTGGGGTACTAAATGTAGCATCTTAATCTTTTAAGTTTTGTTTATCTTTTAATCTAATTCTGACCTTTTTTTGGCCTTCATCTCTTTTTTTCACAGGTGGAACAATTGGAATAGCTAGAGGCTGCTCAAATGCAAATATCACTAAATTGCTACATCAGCCTTTATTAGACATTTCAGAGTTTCTAATAGGGAATTCTGTCTACAGTGCACAAACCATATAAAATGGAGAGATTACTGAGGTTTTTGCAATGATCTTATTTCTCTCCTTTAGGTGGTCTCAGTCAATTATATAATAGCATGTGTTATTAGGGGTCCCAACTGCACATTAGCTGCATACTAACATGCACTTTTCTGCATCACTGACTGAGGCCATTTGCCCAGGACAATATCAATGCCAAAGGAATGATAAACAGGATTAACTGAGATTTGGTCTGTAACTTCACAGTGAAACTTCATAAGCTTCTATAAAAGTAGCTAAGAAGTTTATCCAAGGACTACAGGTCAAATAGAAACAAGATATAAAAGGGTTATTTGATACATAGGGCAAAAGTTAGGCACTAAAAGCCCAAAATTGAAATACTGAAAATTTTGTGGTGGATACTGCTTAATCCTGGCAACATCCAAATCCTGCAGGAGCCTTACTGTTTCTTTTCAAAATCTTGAGGTGTCTAGGTTTGTGTCCCAATATGTAGGGACTTTTGTCCCAGACAGAGTTGGATTGATCCTGGTGTGCTCCTCCTTACTCTTAAGTCACATCAAGGTCTAGACGCTAGGTATTTCTGGCCTAAATCCCTTATGGTGGTCAGAATGCATGTAACATAAGCATATCTACGAATTTTAGAAATAGCCTTTATCCAACAGTGAAGTAAGAACATTTTAATTCTAAATTACATGGCTCAGATATTAAAAGAAAGATAATTAGTTAGTGGTTCATGATATTGGATTGGCAGAAAAAAATTATTTGGTTTTGTTTAAAAACAATATAGTATTGTACAGTATACAGTGTGGCCTGTATTGAGAACTTTTATTGCAAAATTCTGGTTGAAATAATTACTAAAGAGGAAAAAAAGGTAACATATGCACTTGTGCACTTTTATTCTGTTCTAACTAGAAAACATACTTTGTGTCTCTTTGTGTTGGGCAGGGTTCTCTGCCCATTCTGTGGCTGTGCCTGGGATCACTCCGACCCAGGAGTAGGATTGATTTATTGACACAGAAATGTACTAATTACTGACAAAAATCCCCGGAAAATTGGGATAACATAGAGTGTTGGCAATGAGATGTTAGCATCTCTACCTCAAACAAGTTTTCAGCCTTAGTGTGTGCCTGCAAAGAATAAATATTAGTCACAGCCTTACTGAAAATAAATATTGAGAGAGTAAATGTGCCTCAAATTAAAAAATGCATGTAGAACTTTTGAAAGAATGGACTCAAGGTAAACTAAGATGACTTTATACTTGAAGAAATCTATACTAGTATTTTCTGTTGAAAAATGCAGTTATCTGCTTGAAAGGCAGAGGTTTTTAAAGAAATCTTATTTCCTCTCCCTATGTAACTTTATAATAAAGATTAAGCTTTTAAACGGGAAATCAGTTGCTGCCTTTATTATTAGGACTATAATAATAGTAATTGTTATCATTATTTAGTAACTATTATTATTAATTACTATGAACGGACAGCTTAGGCTCCCCAATGTATAGATAATTTACCAAAACCATTAAGAAAAAGGACAGACCCATCAATTATCTCATCAAACTCAGCATACCCAAAGACTTTAGAATTATCAAGTAAGAAATGCTTGAAGATCAAGTTATGGTGTACTACAGATGACTTACCCTGAGGTACACTATGATTTTACAGTGTAGAAATTAAAGTGGAAGGGGCATCTGGTCCTCCTCATCACCACATCTGAATTTTACCCAGTAGCTGCTAAAGCACATATGAAAGACAAAACAAGAAGATTATTTTGGAGTGGGGACAGAAAAACAGGGTTTCTCTGTTCCCAGGTTAATATCATAAGCATTTGCTTACTGAGACATGCTCATTGCCACTTTGTAGCTCAGAAATTTCATAGCTCTTACATTTCTTTCAGTTCAGTAGCTGAGTTTCAAAGTGAGAAGTGAAAGATACGTCACATTAGCAGCCTATGATGAAGTGCTATATCAGTCTGCTGGTTAAGGATATTTTTATCTCCAGTCAGACTGAGCTAATCAATAGTCTATGGAATAAAAAAGCCAACATATCTCCTTCCTCTTAAAGAAAAACAGTAGCTGCACTTTATAGGAAAATCAACCCTACCAGCACCGAGTGTGCTAAAGAATGCTTACCTTGCAGATCTTGATCTGGCTTTGGCACAGGACAGCTGCTTACGCTGCTCAGCTAGCTTGACTGGAATGTGCATACTGCAAGGTTTGGCAAATGTAAAGGAATAAACTATGCACATATAGAATTACACTGCCTCCAGGATAAAGTCCTTGGAACTCTGCGTGTTGGTACCCGCATTTGTCAGTGCCTCACTTTAAGAATTTGAACCCATTGTGAAATTCACCTTTATTTCAGGGGAAAAATAAGTAATGCTAAGGATAATTCCTATGATGGAAGACACCTGACTCTATTTCCTTACTTGTGCAGGAAACAGAAGCTGGATTGCAAAATCACACAGCTAATTTGCCTTTTCATATATGAAATCCTTACTGATTTTCTTCTACTTCTTTAAACCATAGCCCTATGCTGGCATTGGATTTTACCATTTTATATTGCAAGCAGTCTATGTGATGGTGCGTTTTTGTTTAAAAAAACCCTTCAGATATTATTGGTTTATTTTAAGCCAAGTTGTTTTCTCTTTGTTTTGAGTAGCATTATATTCATTTTCGTTAACAATTCTTTGAAGTGCACAGAATAGGCTGAATGATGATGTCATAATTTTATGCTAGTTTAAATCTGCATAAGGTGGCACTACTACCTGAAATTCTTGGCAGTTTTTTCTTGTCCAAAAGTTTTTACCTTGTAGGTTCAAAAATAAAATGTAATAAAAAAACCCCACCAAAATCAGACAGCTGAAAAGGGTTCTTGGGAAAAAAACGCACAGGTGGCACAGGGAGATTTAAATAACTTTTTGTTGTTGGGATTTGAGACTTTTTTCCAGGTTAATTATCTCAGATTGCTTCCCTGGGGTATTTCATTGCACAGCTGCATGACTGCATGTGCCTGCAGTAATGGGTGGAGAAATAAGCACCCGGGAATGAGGGTGTGGTAGAGGTCTTTGGTAGTTGAGCTGACTTATGTCATATTAAAGTGGCCATGAAACTGCAGTGTAAAGCTACTCCATTTAAACATAATAGAGTTTGTTATAGTGTTCTATAAATTCTATAATTCATGCAACACCAATGAGCGAAAACCAGGAACTATAGAGGAATGCAGTTAAATAAACAGAGTTGCCCCTAAAATGATCCCACTATCACTTCTGAATGGATTTTGGTAGACACAAATGCATGAGAAGAGGAACAAAATGAAGCTTGTCAGGCAAATTATTATACTCCTCTGTCATCTCGGAGTATCTGTGACTTTAATAAAACTTCTTATTCAAACTTAGATTTTTAGGTTTGTTTTTTTTTTAAAAAGGGTGTTTACAGAGTTAGAAACTGTACCTCTTCATGAAGATCATTTTGTGGGTAGCGCCTGCTTGTGCTCTGAAGAGTTTCACATGTGTATTTACCACCATAACATCTATTTGAGCATTCTTCTGAGTCTGACTCATTTTCTTAGCTTTTACCTGAACAGTATAGGAGATCAGTTAAAAAAAAAAAAAAAGAAAAAGAAATACAAAGCCATACTGTCCCTCAAGGAGCTACAAGCAAGACATTTCATTTCAAATATGAGTGTGTAATTATAAACTTATACTCCTGCTTTACCATGTAGAATATATAAAAACATCAAAGAATGTTCCTCAGAAATGCTTAGTTTTATTGTGTGCAGACAAGCAGTCAGAATAATCCAAATGCTTTCCTAATAAAATGTGTAGGACAAGTGAGAGCAGGAAGTATTTGTAAATGTTTATTTGAATAAGTGGGTCTGAGTCACTTGGATAACATTTGCAAACATTTTTCTTAAACAAATATAGAAAAAAAAAATCACCAAACAGTGCAAGCCATTTTTAGTCCTCAGAATATTTAAGAAAGGATTTGTCTGTGAATGTCTATGCCATTAAGAACTTAGTCTAGATGTCTGTGTGTCCATCTTTGAGCCTTTCCAGAGTCCTTCTTCTGCTTATAAAAATTGCAGTCATTTGGTACAGGAAAAATGTTATATAATTAAGACTAATTAAGAGTACATATAACAGTAAGTTAAAAATTACTCAAATGAACTGTTCTACTGAAACATGTCCATGTAATTCTGAATTAAAAAAAAAATAAAAAATTAATCAGCAAGTGATGCTTTGCATTCTTATTCCAGGTAGACCTGCACTGGGGTATCAGGAAACAGAGCCTGCTTTCTAAGTACACTAACCTCCCTTGGTACTGACGAAGATTCACTGACTACAGTCTTTGTATGGATCAATGATTTTACCCGCAAAAGTTCCCCTTCTCTGAAAAAGTATGTCTACGTAGCAGTGCAAGTGAAGAGAAGTGAATTTGTAAAGCACAACAATTGATCCTGAGGATCCAACATCCCAAGAAAGTGCGCCTCTAGAGTGCACATAAGTGGGTTAAGCTGAGTTTCCAGGTTAGCTTACCCAAAAGAAATGTTGATGTGTTATGACTATGAAATATCAACCCAAACTCATAATTGAGATTTGAGAGATTAATATTAAAAAGCATGTCTCTGTCCTATAATTCTGGCGTCAGAGTGCCCAAAATGCTGTAAGTGTATGTGCATCTTGTACTACTAGGCATTGTATTCACTCCTGTGCAGCACATTCCCTAAGGCCTGTGCCTGTAGTCAGCTGGGTGGTTTTTCTGTCTGTACTCGGTTTCACCATCACCTTCACATCATGTTAAAATATTAGGTGAATGAAATATATCATTCTATGAATGCTCTCTAGGTTCTTTTTCTGACTGTGAATCCAGAAGCAATTTGTGGCTGCTTGAATAGGCATGATTTTTCCTTATCAATTTTTCACATGGCAGACTGTGTCATGCTGTGTCCTGTCAGTATACTATTGAAAAATGCTACAAACATACTCATTCACCAGCTGGAAACACTGCATATGCTGTGCACTGAACTCACACTCCAGTAAGAGAAGATTATTTCAGTCACCTTAAGGGCCTATGAGTCACAATAAATCCTCAGTCACACAAATGTGTATGGTTTTAGTCAGGATTAATCCCTTCGTTTGCCTGTTAAGAGAAAGAACCTGAAATAAACTAAATATTTCATATGTACACAAATTTGCTGCAAACCTGAAGAAAAAAAAAGGGCTTACATGTAAACCATGTAGACCTAGCCAATTAGGTCAAGAAACTATAAAGTGTCTGGATTGGATATCTAAGCCACTGGAAACTCCCTGACAACACATAAAAAAGCCATACCAGAATTCCCTCCCTGCTCCATTAATAAGGCACAACTGGTTAACATTACTTTCCCAGGCAAGTTTACAAGCATCAGGAAGTACAGGGTGTAACATCACTCTATTTCCATTTTATGGACATGACATCAAAAGAGATCTATTTTGGAATGTAAATACCCCTGAGAAGAGGCTGGTAGCTGAGTTGAGTCATCAAATAGAAGATCAGCAGCAGCTGCAGAGAAAATGAACCTGCTGCATGTCCTGTTTTCAATGTGATGTACTGCCAAGAGAAGGTGAAGGTAGAAGCATGGTGGAAACAAAAAGTGGTAAACAAATTCTTGACTCATTTTTTGCTTCTCCACTTACACAGGCAAAATCTATGTCCTATCCTTTCAAATGGGCTCCACATTAATGACATTCATCCCTCATTTTCAATATATTCCAGCCTAAGACCAATGTAGATTTTAAGGCACATTTATACAGACCATTTTGCACGGATATAAAATTATATGAGAATGTATTTTGCAGTTAACGGGGTAAAATGGATTTGATATACCTCAAAAATTAAGTAACTTGCTGTGGGCTTTGTCTTCCAGTAAAAAAGTATTTCTTCTCCATGAAATGGGTGACAAAGTAAAGAAGGTGTGGAGACAACAAATGATTATTAATCCCAGTGCACCCAGTGAAACTGAACAGGGACTGGCTTAATGGCTGTTAAGCTACAAAGGAGGGGAGTGCATCTCCTTAAGCTAGTCACAGCCAAAGGCAGAGCGTGGAAAGAGGGTGAAAGGAGAGCAATGAAACATAAAACACCAGGGAAGAGCGGAGACAGGATGACATGACAGCAGGTAGCAACTGGGAAGGAGAAGGAAAGCACAAAACAAGGAAGGTATTAAAGCATAAAATGAAAACAAGCAATGTTTCACATTCCCTGTTTCAGTCAATGTTTTGTTTGGATACCTGGTATTTATCAGAGAGAGAGGGACTGGGGAGTGCAGGGCGAGGGACTGAGTCAGCAAGGAGGCTGCTAACAAGATCACCTGAGGGACCCAGCTAGGAGCTCTGAAATTGGCTTCTTTTGCAGTACATGAGAAATGGGGTTTACATATCACACAGTGCAAGAGCCCCATGCAACCTGTGCCTGTCCATTTTGATGCCATAAGCTGGTTTCATTTTAAGCATATACAAGATATTGAAAAGCATCTCCACATAGTAAACACATATAACTTAATCTTTCAGTTTACCCAATAATGAAAAAGTGTAAATCTGATTTTAACGTAAGGTTAGCTGAAAGACTTACTGAGTTCTTCAACTGACAGATGCCTTCAAATGTTACCATATAAACATACAGGTTTAAACTATGGAAACTTGAAGCTCTCTCTCCTATAATTTCATTCCTTAAAATTTACTTTTTCTCTGAGGAAATAATAGATCAAAATTGCTTCTGCAGTCCTTGACATCTGTACACTTTGTCTTGGCATGCTGACAAATGCTGCTATGTGCACAGAAAGGAAAAGAGTGTTTGACCTGGGACAAGGAGTAGATAAGGCATCAGGATAGATGTTTACTAAACATCTGTACCATTTGTATATGTCTAATTGTTCAACAAGGTGGGAGGACACACTCCCCTTTACACCAGATAGGAACTTTTTGCTGCATATTGGCTTGTATTAACTTAAACACCTAACTTGGGTCCGGAAGGGATGATATTATATCAATATCATCCCTTCCTCTATAATGTCCATATATTTTCTATCTTGCAGGGTTAGTAGTGGAGTTTTTTCCAATTTTTTAGCCACAGCTGCCACACCATTCTTGGACAAAAATTTCAAAATTGGACAAATGTACAAACAAATTGTTGCAGATGGGGTTAATAAAAAGGATTCCAAGAAATACTAAGTTTTGGATTTGTAATCTGAAAACATTTGATTAGGACCAAAAAAGCAAATCCTCCTGCAGAAAGTCTTCAGGCAATTTGTTGTTGTTCCCTAATTCTGACAACAGATCTACATTGTTTAGGACAGTTCAGGCTCTGATTCCTACAGTTTGTGCCAACTGGCAGGAATGGATCCTTCATCAGCTAGAGACAGCCTGAATTCCATGCTTTCATTCTTTGATACACTTGCAGTATCACCCATGCGTCCCTTGTAATGAGGAGGTCAGATGTGTTATTCTGCATCTGTTATGATTCGCATCCTGCTGGGGGCACTCACAGCTACCTTAACCATCTGATTTCTAGCCCTGTACAGCTTCAGACTAGTGAAATGCTTCAGAATAAACAAGAACATCTGCACAGCTGTTTATTCAATATTTAGTTACATTTTACAAAGAAAGATAGTCCCAATGTTCACTGTATTGGGATTTCTGCACATTTTATGTGAGTGGGATGTTTTGGTGAAACATTATAGCTACAAATGGAATTGAAATGGCTGGTTTAGCACATATGACACATGGTGAGTTTATGATACAGTAGTTTGTGGGAGTCTTAATAGATCCTGCAAGTTAGAATTTCTGTCTCTGTTGACTATGTAATGCAGTTCAGTACCCAAGAGTTTTTGTTTTGTACCGAAATACTGGATACTATTGTTTAAGCTACAACAGTAGCTTATGTTATTTGTAAAATACTATAATATTTGTTATTATGTAAAATTATGCATTTGATATGGAATCCTGAAGTTGGAATATCTGTTCCTTTGCTATTCTGTCTTTTCTGCACAGGTTAGCAGTCAGCTTAAGTGGGGTGGGGAAGCTAAGTAACTGCTAAGAGAATAACTGAAGGTCAAAGTTAACAGGATTTTCAAACCTTGCAAGATGGCCAGACTTTTTTGTTAAAGAGGCACAACATTCAAAAGTATGTTGCTTTAATAGTGATGTATTAAAGGTGAAAATGGACATTGCCCTAAACGCATTTTAAGATGCTCTAAAAATCTTCTGTTCATATAACTTATAGTTTCTGAATTAATAAAAAATAAATATATACACACATCACACTGCATATGCGAGATACTGTTTTTTGGGCTACTCTGCTTTTTCCCTTTAAAGATGAATTATAATATTCAGTTATAATAGATGGCCATGTTTGTAGTGTCACTGCTGGTGCCAGTGTGTCCCCATGAGTTAAAAGAGTGAGAACAGAAGTAAACATTTTCCTCAGTAAGTCCTGGATACTGCTCTTGAAGGTTGGGATTGCCACACAGTATAACCTGCAAATGGGGAACCACAAATATGGTGTCTGACTTTTGCAGTCAGCAACACTTGGCCACCTAAGATTGCAGAAAGTAACCTTGTTTTTCTTTTATTTCAGTGACAGTTTTTGAACACCAGATTGATGAAAAACTACAGAAATATCCTTAAGGAATAGACATAATCAAAATAAAATTTTATGAATTCATATGCTGTATTTCAAATTTCAAATGAGAGCTTTTAAACAACAGGGAGGCATAGTTATATGTGGGGTTTTATGTTTTGATTTCCCAGGAGGAAGAGAATACGATTAGTTTATTTTATACCCCTGTGTAATTAACCATTCTGATTTGCCTATTATGCCACTGTGAGTTTTTCAATAGTCTCTTTCCAGAAAATGCTTTTATGCCCAAAATGCAACACCCTAAGTATTTTAACTGTGTCCACCCTAGAGAGGGTGTCACCTGGCACCTGACTGTACAGAGATCTACTTGTGTCACCAAAGCTCTCACAGCAATTGGTTCTTCCCACCTTGTCTGTGCTGTCACAATACGTATTGTGACTTTCACCTCCCTTTCCACACTTTCTTGTAAATCTATACAGTACTACCCAAACTGCCAGGATTATGGAGGCAACGATGGGCTCTATGCCCTGATTGGTCTGCAATGCCTTTATTTGTAATCTGCCCTCCCCTCCCACCCCTGCTCCCTAGGGGGTTTGCAGCCTGCGCATAAGCTCTGCTCAGAGATGCTGTAGCTGTAACCTTGGAGCACCAGATTGCTGTGAAAACACCCACTCTGAGAGAAAAAGCTGTGGGTAACCTCATCTGGTGCCCCTGCGAGGGAGGTCCCTGTCCTGCCAGACCTGCTGTTACACTTGGCTTCCTTTTCACCATCTTCTGCAGAGCCAACTACCCTTGCTGCTGCTCCCTGGCACTCTATCACTCAACAGAATGACCTTTCTTCTCTAGATTCATTTTTTTCAGGCTGGGGAGATGGGAACCTACAGTACCTTTAAGGAGGAGCAAATGGTATTTAGGCCCCAGGAGCATTCCCATGCCCTATTTGGTTTTGTGAGTCAGTGTCCTAGACAGTTGTCTTGGATCTCAGCCTGCAATACATCAGCTGAACCTTGTCTACACTGAGATGAAGTGATTGCTATTGTGCATTTGCGCTGTTTTCCCACTCATCAAATACTTTCCATTGTGGTGGGTTGACCATGTCTGCATGCGGGTGCCTACCGAAGCTGCTGCTCTGTCACTCCCCTCCTCAGCTGGACATAGAAAGAAAATCTAACAGAAAGCTCCTTGGGTAGAGATAAAGAAAGGGGGAGACCACTCACCAATTACCATCACAGGCAAAACAGACTTGACCTGGGGAAATTAATTTAATTTATTACCAATCAATTTGGAGTAGGATAATGAGAAATAAAATCAAATCTGAAAAACACCTTTCCTCTAGCCCTGCCTTCATCCAGGGTTTAACTTCATTCTTGATTTCCCTACCTCCTCTACTTTAGTGGTGGAGAGGGATAGCGAATGGAGGTCGTAGTCAGTTCAACACATTGTCTCTGCAGCCTCCTCCTCCTCAGGGGGAGGACTCCTCACATTCTTCCCCTGCTCCAGAGTGTCTCCCATGTGAGACAGTTCTTTGGGAACTTGTTCAACATGCATTTGTCCCACAGCCTGCAGTTCCTCATGAACTGCTTCAGTGTGGGTTCCTTCCATGGGGTGCAGTCCTTCAGGAACAGATTGCTCCAGTGTGGGTCCCTTCAATGGGGTACAGTCCTTCAGGAACAGACTGCTCCAGTGTGGGTCCCTTCCATAGAGTGCAGTCCTTCAGGAACAGACTGCTCCAGCGTGGGTCCATTCCATGGGGCCACAGGTCCTACCAGGAGCCTGCTTCAGCATGGGCTTCCCTTGGGGTCACAGCCCACTTTGGGTATACCCCTGCTCTGGTGCGGAATCCTCCAGAGCTGCAGGTGGAGATCTGCTCCACCATGGACCTCCATGGCCTGCAGGGGCATGGCCTGCAGGGGCACTGCCTGCCCTAACATGGTTTGCACTACAGGCTGCAGGGGAATCTGGCACCTGAATCACCTCCTCCCCTCCTTCTTCACTGACCTGGGTGTCTGCAGAGTTGTTCCTCTCACATATTCTCCCTCCTTTCTCTGGCTGCAATTGCTGTTGTGCAGCAACCTTTCCTCTTAAATCTGTTGTCCAAAGATGGTGCCACTGTCACTGATGGGATCAGCTTTGGCTAGCAATGGATATGACCTGGAACCGGCTGGCTTTGGCTATATTGGACATAGGGTAAGTTTCTGACAGCTTCTCATAGAAGCCACCCCTGTAGTCCGCTCACTACCAGAATCTTGCCGCAGAAACCCAGTACATTCATGGAGATGGGTCAGCTCTGGTCTTGCTCCAGGGAACATGTATCCTGGAAAGACAGCACTTGTTCCTCTTAATTCAGGATGGCTGAGGTGCTGACTGCCTGCAGCCTAGAGGGTTAATGTCTAGCAACTGCTCAGCTTCTCACAGAGACTAACTACCCTCTACTAACTACCCTCTTTTTGACAGTGAGTTTCTGCTGTGAGCAAAAGGGCTCCATTTCAGGACCTCACTGACTGGTTTGCCTTCAAAGGAGGCCTCTTACAGTGTCTGGCTGATGGTCCTTGCCAACGACTGCTGCTATCTTGCCAAATGGAAGCTGTTAGTGTCCTGTTCATTAATTTGTGACAATAAAAGCTCACAGCTCTAACTAGGTCACTGCCATTCACTGTCAGCATGTTCCAGGCTTTCTTCCCCTTCGTTATCAGGGTCTTCTCAAACAAAATTTGGACAGTAACTTTAGCTTGCATATAAAAGTACTGTGCATGAAAACATGGCATTATGTGAAAACCTGTCAAACAGCAGTTGCTAGGAGTCCAGCCTTTCACACTAGTGTTACAAGTGCATTGGGAAGTAAACTATAGCTAACATTATTACAATATGTTGAGTAATATAGAAATATTATCTTAAATGTAACTCACATCTAATGACATAAAGACTGTTGAGTCTCATAGACACATAGAAATGTACGCAGCAATGTTCTCAGGACCTATTATGGTTTTTCTGTTATGTTTTCTTTCTTCTTTACTGCAGTTGTTGAATTCATTCCCCACTGGAATGTGAAAACACTAAAATAAAGGCTTTGTGCAGAAACAATCTTTTTATTTGCTGTGGTTCTTGCTGTTCTTTATTTGTTGGCAATCTTGCTATGTTTTGAAATTACACATTTTTTGTCAGCTATTTGCAAGACAGGCATTAGCAGAAGCCTTAGTGTAGTAGTCATCATGTTTGTACAGTGATGGCAAACCTCTCAAAGATATTTAACTTTCCAGGACCCAGACCTCATCTACGTATAGAAAAGTTAAAATTCTGAAGGTAATAAAAAGTCTATGCTGCAAGCATATTGAACAAACATAATGTGCTGGCACAAGCCTTGTCAAATTTCCATATTGTATTTGTATATCTAACCATCTAATTCAGACTGCATGTCACAAGTGCTTAAGCTCATTCCAATGACTCTCCTGTAAAAGATTCTAATATCCTCTTCCAAAAAAAAAAATACTTCACTTGCTTGAGCTGTTGAGTGGCTATTCTTCTATGGCTGGAAGAATATTAATTTTGTTTTGTTCTTGTGAGAGTGGTGAGACACTGGAACAGGCTGCCCAGAATTGTGGCTGCCCCATTCCTGGAAGTATTCAAGGCCAGGTTGGACAGGGCTTGGACCAACCAGGTCTAGGTGTCCCTGCCCATGGGACAGGTCCTTAAGGTCCTTTCCAACCTAAACCATTCTGTGATTCTGTGATAGTGTGACTTAATGAGTCAAAGTGAATCAGGGTGTATTTGACAATTTTTGTAGCGAATCCAAGCTGTACCATTATCATGGCAATAATTCCTCTCAGTTCTGGAGGGTTTTGTTACTTGTTTTCCCTGCTTGTGTGCCAAATTTTCCCCTGAATTTTACTCTACCTTCTCACATTGCTTTCTCCTCAGTGTTGCCCTTGATATAATAGCAGATTATGTTCTTTCAAGCTTTCTGTTTTTAAGAAAGTATAGGAATTGCCTGCTTCTTTCACCTGATTCATCTCTTACTGCAGAGCTTTTTTTATTTCTTTTTTTATTTTACATTCCTATTTAAGATCACCTTTTACTCAGATGTATAAGTACATTGATTCTATAATTCTATGAACCAATGAATAAATAACTCACCTTTTCTATATATGCTTCTACGATTTTGCTGAAAGACTGAGAAGTAGATGAGATGTACCATGGAAGGCTTATGGTAAGCCAGGGCAGAAAATTTTACCTTTGTGCAACAATCCAATCAGATTAAGCTCCTCTCTGTTAGTCAGGAAGTAGAAAAAATGCCTTTTTGTACAGATTACAGTTTTGGAAGATCCCTGATATTTCATTAATTACTGCCTTCATTGGTTTTTTTAAGTTTTGTTAATTTTATTTTTTTTTTTGAGAGAATAGGCATGAAATTTAAATTAAAAGTTTGGAAATGCATCTGTAAATCACATACTCTACAGCTTTTCAAAGGAGGAAAGAAAACTTCCCCAATCCTAGCACAAGCAGGTGGCAGTAGAGACACATATATATAATGATATAGATGGTAGAGCATTTAACAACGCTATTTAAGTAGTAAGGTTGCATATTTAGTCATCATGAAATGAATGTTGATAAATCAGTGTAGATCAGCAAATGCCACACCACTTTTCAGATTAAAACACTTTGTTTTTGGTTAGTATTAAAAATGCTTACAAACCTCTGTTTTCAGCTATTTAGTTTGGATATTGAGGTAGACTCATTTAACTATATACAGGCTTGTTCCAGCACTGGGATCTGTCTTAGCCATTCCTTCCTTGGAAAAGGTAGAACTCGACTCTGAAGCTTTGGATTTGAAATCTAGACCCACTATTTTTCTGTTTCCATAGTGGCAAGGCCTGAGTTTTGCTGATTAATATCAATAACAGAAGTACTCACTCTAAAATACTGGACAAAAGCAAATTCATTATTTTAGAGTTGCTCATTGTAGCTATAAATGAGCTCATTCTTAAAAATGAAGGCAGAAGTGTATGGGGGGGGGTTATTTCTTACAAGTGTATGAAAACTTAGAAATTTACAAACTTTCCTTATTTTGGAACTTGCCTTGTGCTTCTCAGATATAAAATTATTGTGAGGCGGAATATGAACTGCATAAAAAACCAACAGGAATTCATAATTAATATCTACACATAAGTAAATATATGCTGCATGGAGGAGTTCACTGTTATCATAATACTGTTGCAGAAACACTGTATTTATTTTATTCTTTTATTTTTAGTATTTATTTCAAAACAATGAAGTATTTGTATAGAACAGAGCAGTTATATGAACAGTGGTTAGTTTTCTAGAATGAAGTTCTAGCGAGAAAAAACAGAAAAAATAGGAATATGGCGGAAAAAAGAAGAGTAGGAGAAGCAAATGTAAAACCATCTGCCAGCTGAATTTGCCAAAGTGCCAGATGCTGCCTCTAGTAGACTATATTCCATTTCTTTGGCATCTGGATGGTCCTTTCTAATGAGGCAAAACTTTGACAGTTACTGAATTTTGTGATTGCGTGCTTGGTTTAACTCTGATGTTTTTTGCAGAAATCAAGCTCCAGCAGAAGCCACAACATGCAAAAAAATACTTTTTTCAGGGGGAAAAACCTTTGAAAAAAATAAAATGCCAACAGATAACAAAAATGTTTTGCATACAGTATTTATAATTTACTTGAGAAGGAGGATTATGTAATTTCTGTTTCTTCATAGTAAGACCCTGTGGAAGATAAATCTCAACTGCTTTTGCTCCTTAAACAACTGTGTTAAGATAAATAAAATACAGCATACCTTTAAGCAGGCATGCAGATGACAAAAATCAAAGACATTTTTTTATTCTATTTATGTTATTTATAGTTAGTTTGGAAAAGAGTTAAAATATTCTGCCTGGGTTGAATCAGAGAAACCTTAGAAAAATAAGCCATATAACAATACAGATTTTCACTCAGACTAGTTTTAAAAGCTAGTTAACAGACAGTATGCTAAGCAGAATTTTTTTACTTTAAAATTGGAGAAAGGTCTATGTTCCATGAATTCCTTTCAGAACTCCATTATTTCTGCCAATACACAGACTTAGGGGATATTCGTACCATGATAACAGATAGTAATTCACCACTTTGAAATAAAAAAGTATATTATAGGAGAGAAAATAGAGCTGAAATGTAATATCATGTCTAATACCATAAGAAATTTTGGAGCTTAAATTTTAGCAAACCCATCTGAAGTTCCAAATAGCTGACTAACTGCCTTCAAACAACTTTTGGGAACTTTAAGTTTTTAAGAAGTGTAAAAATATGTTTCCTGTTTCTCAAGCTGGTAATCCTAAATCAGAGTCATTAGTTGCTTGAAAATCTAGACTTCAGTGTTTATCACGTGTGAATGCACCAATTCTGTCTACCATTAAATGTACTTTTGCTGAAAATCTGAGCTAAGAAAAAAGCCCTATATTTAAAAAGTTCCCCAGTACTCTTTTGAGAGTAATGCGATAACTTTAAACTGATTCAGAATTGGTCATACTGGACTGTAGGCACCTTGGTGAACAGATGTAGAACACAATATTCCTTTGGGTAATTTTTTTAAATGTTGAAATTTAAAAATATATAACACTTTGTGAAAGTCAGGCACGCAGGTGCTCAGAAAGACCCTGAGAAGAGCTTCCCTACTGCCATAAGGATGAGGAATCACAGCCTAGATTGTCTCCGAAAACACTTACAAAGGCTCTCTGAGAATAGTATGCAGAATCTGACAGCCTTTTGAATGTTCTTTCCACCTTCATTTTGCAAGACGTATGCCAGAAAAAAGAAGCTACTCTGTTATTTCTTCCTCAGAATGACTTAAGATGGACAGTCAGTGCTGTGCTTTGAAAAAAGCCAGGGGCAATGGGTGGGAACAGGAAGCAGCTGTTATTAAAACTGGGTGTGATTCTGTCTGTGTGTGTGTGTTTTGTATCTGTTTTCAGTTTTGTTGTTCATCAGTTTTTGGATAATAAATAGCTCGTACAGAATGTATTCTCACAAAAAAAAAAAAAACCAAACCAAAAAAAACGCAACTAAAAAAAAATCCAGAGAAACTCTTCTGATTTGTCTCTTTTTTGTCCTGCTTATTGACACTGAAGACTATGTTTTCAGCTTTATTATTCATGGTCTAAGTAGAAAGCGAAAACAGAAGGGGACATGTTATTATAAATAAGTTGTTACATATGAATATACAGAACTCGGACTCATTTTAAGGTAGTCAAAGTGACTGTTAATCAAGAATTGGGAGGACTGGAGCAAACTGTAAGAATAAGGAAATCAGTGGGGGCTGTGAGGACTTTTGCTACTGGGTGTCTGCAGATTTTCAAGCAAGGTGATGTTAATTTGCATATCTCTCAGGAGGTGCAGCACACTTTTGTGGCACGAATCTGTAGTGTAGGGCAGCCAAGTGGAAGGACAGCTATTAAGAAATCTGTAATTAAAACATCTGCAATTTGTGTCAAGACAATTAAAGGGCAACAGTGGCATGTTAGGATTAAAAAAAAAAAAAATTATAACTGATTTCATCACCCGGTCATTCAGCAAATAACCTGGCCATTTAGGAGGCAAGGATGATTTGTACTGTTTGTCAGCTGGACATCATGAACCTTTTAAAATAATTTCTTTTTAAATTCTGTGTTCTGTTTCTGAATAAATGTACCTTTAAAAACAATGCATCAAGGAGTAACTCTGGTACTGAAAAGCCTACTAATATAAGGAGCTATGTACCAAAAGATGATACTAATATGGTTTTATTACCAAGGTTATGTTTTATGTTGAGCATGTCTGGCTGCTGTCTTGATGGCGTATGTACATGTCAGTTCTTTCATGTTCAGCGTGTGATGTTGTGAACAAACTGGTTAAATGTCAATAATGTGTGAAACAGAAGTGCATTTATACCGTGCTTTAACATAAAAGCATACCTTGTCCAATTGAGGCTCAAGTGTTAGTACAATAATGCTTCTCTCATAAATAGCTCCAAGTAAATTCAGGAAAGGGTAACTTGCTTCAGACAACCAAAGGACGACACAGCCCTGAAGTTATGCTCATTTTCGATATTGCTTCTCCTTCACCTTCTTTGCTCTGGCTTTTATATAATTCCTTCCCCCTCAGATCAGATGACTGTTTCCACTGAAGCTCATCAACATCTTTTGCAAAGAGATCTATTTCATCCAAACTGTTGAGGAATGGCTTGATGAGAAAGGGCATGGCTCTCTGGAGCAGTTGTACAAGCAGACCAAATGCTAGGCCGCA